>CAUOFW020003902.1:590984-625974 GCA_963454935.2 Ilex paraguariensis
CAGTAACTAGGACTATCTTCAAAGTAAATGGACAAAGACTTAAGCCATACTATGATGGATTCACACAAGATGTAACTTATGTGCTACTTTTTGATCCAGTCTATGTGCACTAAATATATATTGTTGGTTGTTTGTAAGTAATAATACTAATTATGTGTAATTTATTTGACAGATTAAACCTCCTGCGTAAAAGCCAGATATCCTAATCTCTGAAAGACAACAGATTCCTGATGTTTATTTATTATCAATACTGTTTAATTTAAGATGGGGAAATGTGAATGTGAATTTAAGTTTTGTGTTTAAAATAATAATTATAATTTAAGAACTTATGTTCGTCTTTGTGACTGGTAGACGTTAAAGAACCGGATAGTGAGTCAATTTTCAATAATTTTTTGAATCATCTTTAATCTTTTTCTAAAAAAAAAATTGAAAATGGACGAAAAATTATTTTGGTTAAGTTTAGTTTTATTACGTTATTTTCCGAAAGATATACATACGTTGATCATGCAAAAAGCTAGATATGTTAGAAATTTAGAAATTTTTGAAAGCCAAGCACGACCCTTATGTAGAAAAAGTGCATATGCTAAACACCGATGAGCAAATCATTTTTGTGCTTGTGTAAAATGTGGTCGTACAGAACATTTGAGACAATATAATAAGTGTGTGGAACCAATTTTAGGATGTNTGTGCTTGTGTAAAATGTGGTCGTACAGAACATTTGAGACAATATAATAAGTGTGTAGAACCAATTTTAGGACATGCGTTTGATCGTTTACGGTGGATTAGGTATGGGCAGAGTAAAGATTATCCTAAGGCACCATCCTATTCTACCCCAATGTTAACAAGATACGTGAGAAATGAAGTTAACCGTGTCACTAGTATTACTGAGCCATATAGTTCTGATACTGACTAAATATGATCAATAAAATGTATAGTTTTGTGAATATATGTACATAGTTATAAATAAATGTAAATAACTATAGAATGAAGTAGGAAAATCAGTAAATATAAAAATAACAAATAAAAAGAATAATAAACCCAATTCTTTTGGAAAAAAAAAAGAGTGGTTAGCAAAGTTTGGTAGAATAGATATTTAATTTTGTAAATTGTAGGAATACAGGAAAAAGAGCAAAATTCCAGAAAATCAAAGAAGCAGTCTCCAATTACAAATCAGGAACCAGTTAAGAAAAAATATGGATTCAAGATGACAAACAAGAAGGTCTTCAAGCCAAGCACGATGGGATCGATTTCCAAAACCTAAGGCACCTCCACAACAACCTCAACTGGGAAATATCTTCAATGAGGTGATGTTTGAAAATTTTGAACAACAGCTCTGGTATGATGTTAACTTTCTGACTAAAACTATTATTTCTGAAAGAACAGTAATATATGAAGATTTTGAGAACATAGGAATAAGACAAATTCTCCCTGCAAGAGGATTGTTACATTATGTTAGGTTATCTGTTCCTGCTTATGACTGCTTAGTTCGAGAATTTTATAGTAATGCTGAAATTAAAGGGGAAAGACAATTGCATGTATTTGTTTGGGGAATAGTTTTTCAAGTTACACAGGTTACTATAGCCGATTTCTTTAAACCCATGCAAAGACCACCCAACCCACAATATCCGTACACTGAACTACCTGATTTACATGAGGTAGGAAAAGAATTAACAGAAAATTCACAATTTTTTTGGGGATGCCCAAATAATTACATTAAACAAGGAGATCTAACAGACAAATACCGAATTCTGAATATGATAACAGTGTACAGTTTGTTACCCCGAGCCCGAAAGAATCAAATTTTTATTGAGCAGGCTTATTTCTTATATGCATTTGGGATGGGACACATAATTGACCTGCCAAACTTAATCATAGACCAAATAATACTCACTGTGGATAGAAAGAAACTCACACTCCCATATGCTATGTTAGTTTCTCAGTTATGCAGAAATGAAGGTGTGATCATCAATCCAGTATGGACGACAGTGAATCATCCTGGAGTATTGGATAAAACTTCATTAAGAAAGAGTCATAGAAGGCAACTAGAAAACCAACAAGGAATACCTTCACCACAAGAAGAGGAACCATTTTGGGTACCTGAAGAATTCATATCACAGCAACAAATACAAGAGGATCAATCATAAATCCCAATGGATGACAGAACTGATAGATGTATCTTACTAGAGGTGGAGAACAGTATTACTCAGATCAACCAACAGATAGATGAATATGAACAAAACCAAGTGGAGGTTTTGAAGCTACTGCGACATCGTTTTGGAGAAGGATCTTCTACTTCCTAAACAAACTGGAGATTCTACAAAACAATTTATTTTCTTTCACTCATCTTTTACATTATGCACTTGAACTTTAAATTATTTTTTATTTTGAACATATTTATGTGTTTTAAATTTGTTTGTGTTTTAAACTAGTTTATTTATGAAAATTTTAAGTTAGGAAGACTAGTTCATATGATTCATAGTTAAATTAAGTTGATATTCCTATGTTTTGTGAAAATAGCCTTAATCTGATCACGCAGGATTTTCATACTTTAGTTGTATATTATCTTAATATTATTGTTTAAACTTACTCTTATAGAGCACGATTAGATTTCTTTATTTCAAAAACCTTGTGAAATATTACACTCTTTACATATTTAGTGGAGATGTATAACCAATTGAAGAATTTGAGCCAATCTTTCTTGGAGAGTTATTCTACATTTACTCACATAAACATCTTCAATTCTACGGTAAAATTTCTTTAAATAATCTCATTAATTTTTTCTTGATTAGCACTTGTTAGATTATATTATTAGCATTACCCTTGAAATTATTTTATGTAGGATTGATACAGATGAATAATTTCTGGAAAATGATCTGAGGCCATGTGTGATTAATCTTGAGCCTTAACCATTTCTTTTACAAAATTATATCCTTAGTCAACCATGATTGAGCCTAAAAGAGTATAAATTCTTTTCATGAAACCCGAAAAATACCAGAGCCAAATGAAAATATGTCAAACCCACCTTTGCTACACAATTTTCTTGCACCCTCTTCTAAATCAATATATAGAAAAGGTGAAAGATGCCTTATTTATTTATTTAAAAAAAAAAAAAAAGAAAGAAAGTTCTTGGCTAGTTAGAGCAAAAGAAAAAGAAAAACCAATGAAAAGTTGAAAAATAGAAAGAAAAAAAGCCAAGAAAGTGAAAAATGAGAAAAATGAAAAGAAAGAATAGACAAAATCTCTATAGAATGAGGTGTGCAAAAACAGGGTAGCTTTTGAATCCTATAGACGTCATTTCTTAAACCCTAAAACCAATGGCCCAATTACAACCTAAAGAAAGTCCTTTTTGATTCCAGAAATCATGCATCTGTATTAATTCTATCTTATAAAAGGAGAATGTTGATGATATGTCTAGTATAGTGTTGATATCCACTCATGAGATTATGCAAAATTCAAATTTTATTCAAATATCCGTTCTTCAAATACTTACATGTGATATTATTTGTTTTGTTAAAAATATTCCATTCTCATGTAACTCGTGAGAATAGTCACTATAACGAATATGTATTAATTGCTGAGTGTATTCTAGGAAAGGATTGACATCAATTCTATCATGAAAGAGGGTAATATTTCTTGAGTGATTTTTGAAACAAAATAAATCATCACACACACACAAGTTTGTATAAAAATATATAAATAATGTTACAACTAACGTGTGTTACTCTTATAGTGATCAGAAAAGGAACTATTGTAGCAAAATCAAAGGAATATTAATTTAATTATCTTTGTGAAAAGTATGAATTATAAACTCCTAACTATAGAAGTTTGTAGGTAGCTTCACTGAAAACCTTTATGAGACAAAACTCGTCCACTAGGGATCACCTAGGGGTTTAAAGGCTTATTGCATATGCTAAATGCAATCGTGAAAAAATCTACGAAAATGATTTTACATCTGTTTATGTTTTATTTTGTGAAATAGGTTTTATAATTACTAGGGACTAGCAAAAGTTTAAGTTGGGGGGTGTGATTAACCCTAATTAGTGTGTAAATAAAATAATTAAGTAATCAAATTTCGTAAGATAAAATGACTAAACATTATGAATTATAGTTTGTGCGCAAATTAAAGTTTTAAATACTTTATGTTTAAATTTCTGGGTCGAATGCAGAAATACTGAAAATACAAGGCAATTTTGCAAGACTTGAAACTACGAGGAACTAAGGTGTAATAAAGAAACATGGACCAATCAGAAGGCGACAAGTGGTAGCTCAAGAACAAGACACCTTGCACCACTGTAAGGCAAAACCTTTAGGAAGGTTATGGTAGGGGTTAGGACCCCGCGACGCATGGAAGCCCAAGAATGTGACACACCACTACCACTGCAAGGCTTGACCTTTAGGGAGGGTGAGGTGGGGGTTAGGATGCCCCTCTTGGCCGAAATCTTCATCCTCCCCTATAAATAGGGGGTCTTGCCTTCATTCTTCAAGCATGCTAACTCCAAGCCTTCACAAGAATTCTCCCTCACCTCAAAAGCCAGCTGGCCATCAAAGAGATCAAAGAGAACAAAGAGAGAAAAAAAAAAGAGAGAAAGAAAAAGCCTTTGAAAGCTGGTCCGTGATACACTTTTACAGTTACTCTGTATTTCTACATTTCTATAGTATCTTTCTATTTGGATAGTTGAACTGCCGCCACTTTTTTTATCTTGAATGATATTAAAGGTGGTTGTGTTTCAATTGTTCATTGTGAAAGAAGTTTTATTTTTAGTTGTAATGAATACCCACACTCCTTGCTTGTCTGTAGCAATGGAGCGTGAGTAGTCGTTTATACCCTCCAGTGCGAGGGGAACATATGTATATTATTGTTTAGATTATGGAATGTTGATGTCTTATTTATATTTTATTTATTTATGTATTATATGCTTAATACGTGATATAGTGATGTACATAATTCTGGTGTTGTGCCTTGAATTATGTCATTAGTGTATCATAAGACCTGTCAGTTAAACAACCACGGCGTTCCTACTAGTATGGCTTGTCCTCCACCGAAATGCTGAGGATGTTTTACTGATGTGTGGTACAGAACCTAAATGATCCTCATGAATGGCTTGTCCTTCTGGGTTATTAGGGTTATTTAAATATTATATATAACTATATTGCTAGTCTAACAACCACAGCGTTCTTATCGGTATGGCTTGTCCGCCACCGGAATGCTGAGGATGTTTAACTAGTATATATATCACAGATGACCTATTGCGTAATTCAAGTGTTCCTCATGAATGGCTCAGCCTTCTGGTTTACTTGAATTAGTCAATTGGTACGTCTATAACCAGCTTTCCTAAGAAGTTGATGTGTTATGCTATAATACCACCAGTTAACCTAAGACGTGGCTATGTTATGGTTTATTATGTACGCACTTATACGCAAGAGATCAAGTGAATAACTCAAGTATTCCCCATGAATGGCTTGTCCTTCTGGTTTGCTTGGGTTAATCAATTGACGTGGATATAACCAGTTAGCCTAAGAAGCGACTGTGTTATGATTTATTACCCTCAGTTAGCCTAAGAAGCGGTTGTGCTATGGTTTGTATACATCAGACCAACCGGTTGACTTGCCAATAAAATGGAAGTTAACCCTGGTACGGTAGCATTTCTAGTATCTAACCAATCTAATGCATATGGGACCCTTAAACTGAAGGGTATCTTTTATATTTTTGTTGTTAAAGCATTTACATGCGCACTTTATTTGTTTATTTATGCACTTTATTTTAGTTAAACTAGCTGTCAAGCTAAGCTCACATCACAAGCTATCAAACATCATACTACTTCAAACAACAACTTTAATGTTTTTTTTATTATTACTAAATTACTAAACTCTTCATGGGATCAATACTTGGACTTAAAATCGAGAAAACTATAATTTGACCACTTATACTTAGGTGTATAATAATATAATTCAGACCACTAAAAAGTGCGAATCATGCATATAATCACCTTGGTTCATCACAATGTCAATACATCATCAACATATTTCCAAAAAACAATTCCCCAGCATCTTATTTCATTTTCATCAAAACAACAAATCTCACTTATTCATGGCATATTATCAAACATGCAACAAGGCAAAAATTTCATGTAAACACATAATAGGTCCACGATTCCACATTTCTCAAGAAATTACCACATATCAAACTCAAGCTAAAAATTGGTTTTAGATCATTTCTATATCCATTTCCACATTTCAACAACAATAGGCAATTGTTAATGTATCTAACAACCTAACCACATCAAATAAACACCCTAGGTTGGAAATAAACCTAAGTAGGATGAAACCCTACCTCTTGAAGCGTAAAAACGAGTAGTAGCAACCTTCAAGAACACAACCCAAGCTTAACCCTTGATTTCTCCAAAATTTTATTTTTTGATCTTTGGTGAAATTCGTCTTTTTTGGTACGTAGACGTAGCCCTCGATGAGGAGATTGATTTTAGTACTTGGCTTGAGTCGATTGGGGCGACGGAACTCCATAGATCGTAGAGAAAAGTTAGAAACCCTTGTTTTTCTCTCCTCTCCCTCTCTTCTATTCCAATGTAAAGACCTAGCTGAATGAATAGGGGAAAAATCTGATTTTCTCTCCTATTTATACCCTTTAAATACTTGGTCCACGTTGCACTACACGTCCCCCATGCCTGGGTCCATTTTCGCCCCAACACGATTAAATTTCGCCCCGGTTCAAGTTCAAGACACTTTTATTTCAACTTGCCTTAAATTATATTGCAACTTTAAAAATTTTTGTTTTTGGGTCACCCCAAACCCAACCGCCTCGTAAAATACGAAAAATTCGACTATCTTAAAATTTGACGAAATTTGTCTGTGTAACTAGATTTTGCAAGACGAATCCAACGGTGAGGTCCATTTCATCATCTAAGTTCTATAAAAATTTAGGCTTTCGAGCCATATTGAAATACCAAATTACCGTTTTACCCTTTTTCATAAAAAGTTTAAATTTGCCCGGGTTTTCCATTCTTTATATTCAAGCATACATATACACATACACATAGCACATAAAAAAGAAGCATGTGAATGCAATTTCCTAACCCATTCTTCCCATAACAGAAAATGATGGACTCAATTCCCATGAGATCCATGTAAGATCTAAAGCCTATGCTCTAATACCAAGTTGTGGACGCCACAAATCCCAGGGGTCCTAATTACCCATTAAGACTTGTTAATTAACCCAAGGCATTGATCTAGACGGACCAATCCCAACGAAATTTTGGTAGAGTCTCCTTTGTACGGGGAGATCCACTCTAACTCAACTTGTGCTCTAGACTAACACAAAGACCATTCCAAGGTCCAATTCATCATTTAAACATTTTCAAGCATTAAAAATTAATCAATGAGTCTCAAACATAAAAATTTACATTTATCATAAGAATAGATACACAAAGTCCCCCAATATACAAGCCTTTACTCAAAAGAATATATAAGTTTTTGTATAACCCAAATACAAGGCTAAAAGTGTATCCTCCAAAATGCTCTCGAAGTAGCCTTAGCATTTTCGCTTGATTATGCCCATAACCATCCATGTGTTTGTCGATTTTCGTGATGTTGGTACCAAGCTAGGTAACAGTGGTCTCTAATCCTAGCAAAATTTGCCTATCTGTAAACCCCCACATGTCTAAACTATCAACACTCGTCCAATTAGCTTCATTTTGTATTTAACGTCTTCATTTACATCTTAAATTAAAATATAAGAATAATAAGTATATTTAGGCTCCAAACAAGTATAGAAGAACCAGCAGTCCGGCAGACTACCTTTCACCAACTTGATCATAACACTTTGTTGGAAAGTCCAAATTGTGCACTGTTATTTTTGTTAGAAACCTAAATCGTATATCGTTCCAACCATATTGGTCACACATACTAGAACTACCTGAGTCAAATCAGTTTATTCTCTGAAATTGATAAAAAAATCTGCACTGTGGTGTTTCTTGGATAGTAAAGTGTTGTGCTTTCTTCTTAGACTTTGAAGGTATAAACCCCCACATGTTTATATTAATATAGTAATATAAGTTTTTAGTGATTCTTATACATGTAATGGCGTAAGAATAAACCATATATATTGAAACTGTAAGAATAAATACTAGGGAGGAATAAAATAGAAATTTTAATGTTTCGAGTGTAAATTTATTTTAGTTGTGAAATAAATCATAAAAATAAATGTTTTTAGGTTAAAAAAACATTAAAAATGAATCCAAAATGTCGAAAAACTTTAGAATAGTCATATGGATCAAATTAGAGATCTTAGTGGCAAAATCATAATTTTGGAGAAACCCAAAACAGGCTGTGAACAGTAAAAATCGGGGTTGGATGTGTTTAAAACACTAATGTTAGCCCCTTTAACCTCATTTCTTTTACTCCACTCTCACCCCCACACCTCTTGGAACCCTAGGAGAAGGTAAAGGAAAGGAAGGAGAGGAGAAAGGAGGTCTATAGGGCTTGGGCTTTCACTTGGAATTCTTGATTCTAGGTAGGAATTTCTTCTCATTCTCCTAAATTGAGGCTAGGGTTTATATCTATGTATATGTTGCTTCTAAATCTTAGATATATTGTGAAACCCAGGAAAAATTTTAACTATTTCTAAAAAAAGGGCAAAATGGTAATTTGCCATTATAGCGCGGGTTGAAAACTGGTATTTTTCTAAACCTTGGGTGATGAAACGGACCTCACCATTGGATTCACATCGCGAAATCTAGCTGCCCTGTTAATTTTCGTCGAATTCCGAGATAGTTAAGTTTTTCACATTTTTCGAGGCGACAGGTATCCGGTGACCCCCCACAACAAAATTTTTTAAAAAAATTTAAAAGTTAGAAAATATTTTAAATAAATTTTATATAAAATATTTTTAGCTTAAACTGCTACGAAATTAAATCGTTTCGGAGCGAAAACAGACCGAGCAAGTGGGGGACATGTCGCGCGATTCGGGCCATGTCTTGAAAATTATAAATAGTGTTAAATTTTAGATATTTCAGCAGAGATATCTCTGTATTCTGCTGGTTCACACGTTGGAGAGAAAGATGAGAGAAAAGAGAGAAAACAATTCTTCCTTCTTCAATATCTGAAGTTCCGTCGCTTGGATCAACTCGGACCAAGAGCCAAAGTTCATCTCCTCGATGAGGGCTACGTGTACGCACCAAAAAGAGTGGATTTCACCGAAGATCCAAGAGGAGACTTTGGAGAAAATCAAAGCTTCGAGGTTGTTTTGGTGTTATAGAAGTTCTTACACTTCTATTGAGGTAGGGTTCCCTCCTACCTTGGTTCTATTCTTACCTTAAGTGGCTTTTAGTGGCTGAAATTGGGTTGTATGTGGGCTGTCCAAATGGACTGTTAAGGGGCTGAATTTTGGACTGTTTTTAGGTCATGTTGTGGACTATTTTGGTGCTGAAATTGGGGCTGTTTTGTGCACTAATTAGGGGCTATTTTTGGAGCTATATACGGACTGTTTTGTGGCTGCTATGTGGCCGATTTAGGGCTTGTTTTGTGGCTTATTTTGGGGCTGCTATATGGCCTAATTTGGGGCTGTTTTGTGGGCATACTAAGTGTTTACTTTATGCCTTGAGAGTTAAGTGTGTTATTGCTTGATTATGTAGTAACATGTTTAGTAACAAGGTTATGGATTGTGTTGAAACGAAATGTTAATATGTGTGTACAATATATTGACATTGTGATGAGTTATTTTTTGTGGAGGTTATATGAGTATGATATAATTGTCCATGATACATGATAAAATGTGTGATTTAAGTTGTTCATGTGAGATTCACTACACATGAGACATGACATTGACATGCGACGATACATTACATTGCATATGCACGGGGACATCGCATATTGAGGGTGTGTGTGTGCATGGTTGTCGTCTTCACCTCATTTGGTGTATGACGAGTGGGCTTGGGAAGGTTGGATTGATGATTTGACTGAGTTGCATGGTTTTAAGAAAATTGGGTCGGGGTTAGCAAGAATGGCTAGAATATCCCTCGGGTGAAGGACCTAGTAATTGGATCTGCACTCCATTGGTATAAGAGCCCATAAAGTGTGTCAGTGTACATGAAACCATTGGTAGTAGTTCATGAATTCCGTGTCGGTCAGGTGTCGTTGGTGTAAGTCCATAAATACCCACCCCCAAGAAAACCCTGGATTTATATAAACATGTCATTTCAAGTGTAACATAGATGACGGTGGCACTACATTGCGTTGTGGGAATCGGTGGAGACTCGGGGTAAACTGCATGAGTGAGTCTCATCTCATTTCATAGCATGGCATGGTAGAATTCCAACCTAGAATTGCATATCCTTACTTGGAATGTTGATGGGAATATGAAATGTTAAATGTGAACATTGCATGTGCACTTAGGTGGGGAGTAGCCTCTGTAGGAAACACTCTACTGGGCGTGGCTCACCCTATATGGGAAACATTTCAGGTATGGGATATACGCCGGTGGACGGCTCTCATTCAAGGCCGTAAGGGTGAAGAAAGCCGAATGTGGCTTTATTTTGTGTTGATGTAAAATATTTGTGGAAATAATGTTTCAAGCATGTTATCTTTTAAATTGTAATAGAACATATATGGACTATTGTTAAACTAACCTTGCATGTTTTGCTATAAATATGGATGATTGGACCCCGTGTGGCCAATGTTTAATTATAATTGGACCCGGTGTGGTCAAGTTTTACTTATAAATGGACCCTGTGTGGTCATTGTGTTATATGGGACCTTGGACGGGTCATGTTAATGTATATTGCACAGGTCGTGTTTTGGGTAGGGCTTCCTGTACAGATGAGACTCTGCCCGAATTTTGTTAAATTAAGGATCTCGGTAAATGGGGCATAACGGTGTGATATCGAGCTACTCGGTATCTACGGGTATTCTGCGGGTTGATGGGTAATCAACGGACCCCTGAATTTTAGGGCATCACAGGTTGATATTAGAGCTTAGGTTATATGGTTTACCTAGGGCTTGTTGGGCATTGGGACTAGACCATTCCATGTATTGTGCATCTCATCTTATGTGCTTAAATTGTTACATGTTTTGTGCAACGTGTTATGTGAAACATTATTACTTGCTACGTGATTATGTGAATGATATACATGGTAAAGTGTATATGAAAAGAGACACTAGGGTTAGAAAACATAACCTTGAGAGTCGAAAAGAAATGAACGGGATAGTTCAAGTTTAAATGTTTTCTAGTGGATGGTATAGACTCTACTAGGAAAACAAGGAGATAAAATCTCAATGTTTCAAGTTTGATCCCTACATTGAGATGTTATGTGAATAATTTATTGTCATTTGACATGTGTGTAGATGGCAACAAGAGGAAGAGGACGCGACCAAGGTCGAGGCGGTGGGCAGAACAACCAACCATCGCCTACTATTGACCAACAAGCCTTCATAGAGGCTCTTGGTGCTGTAGTTGCCACTTTCGCACAGACGGGTACAAGTGGGGGCCAAGGAGGTTCCAGTAATCTCTAGAAGTTCAAGGCACATCAGCTGTCGATCTTCATGGGAGGGGCGGACCCGATGGTAGCTGATCATTGGTTTTGGCAGGTTGACAAGATCTTGAGGCCAATGGAGATCACATCTGACGCCACCAGGATAACTCTAGCTACATTCTAGCTGGAGGGGGAATCCCAAGTATGGTGGGATTGGGTGAAAGACTCCAAGAACTTGGAGGCCATGACATGGGTGGAGTTCAAGGAACTCTTCATGGGGAAATACTTCCCAACGGCTGCAGGCATGCGAAGGCCTGGGAGTTCCTAGATCTGAGGCAAGGAATGATGTCAGTGATGAAATACGTGGCTAAATTCACTGAGTTAGCACGTTTCGCTGACCAATATGTGGCCACAGATATGGCCAAGGTCAGGAAATTTGAGGATGGGCTGAAGTTATCCATCCGGGGTAAAATCGTCAGTCTTCTTCTGCAAGGCTTTGACTTGATGGTCACCATAGCTTTGGCCATTGAGAGAGAGGTGGATGACGCAAGGAGCATCCAGGAGTCTGGTGCAGAAAACAAGAAGAAGGAGGGTCAATCCTCTTCTTCTAGCTCGAAGAAGAAGTAGAGGACTTCTGCTCTACAAGGGTTTCAGGGACAAGGCCGTGGCTATCAAGGTCAAGGCCAAGGCCAGTCCTCCTAAGGCGAGAGAAACTTCAGGACTACGTATCAGGCAGGTCAGAAGACTTGCTATCATTGTCATTAGCCAGGTCACATGAAACGGGATTGCCCTCAGAGGCAGGGATCCCAGGGTTTTGGGTCCTCTTAGTCCCAGACTTCGGTGGGGCAACCACAGACTCAGTATATTCCTCCCTACTCTACCATGGGAGCCATTATCAGTACCAGGGCACTGCACAAGGCCCCACTACTTCATGTGCGGGGACTCCGAAAGCAGGCCAAATGGGCCAGGGCATGGGTCGAGGCTGAGGACAGGGCTCACAAGCTAATACTTCGGGGACTCAAGGGCATGTCTATGCCATGATACCACAGGCTGAGCTGGCAGATCCGTCGGTCATACAGGGTACATTTCTAGTCTCTCGCTTATGGACTAGAGTATTATTCGATTCTGGTGCATCTCATTCATTTATTGCTGCATCTTATGTGGATGACTTAGGCTTAGAGGTTGAGACCTTAGAAGAGCCGTTGCATGTGAGTTCTCCCCTAGGTGCTGGGGTGAGAATTGATTAGATATGTCGAGGTTGTGAGCTAGAGATTTCGGGGATTCTACTCACCGTGGACCTTAGAGTCATGGACATGTTAGAGTTTGATGTTATCCTTGGTATGGATTGGTTGGTGGCACATCGGGTAGTCATTGACTGTGATCGAAAGAGGGTCACTACTTATACGACGGAGGGTATTTGTTTCAAGTTCCAAGGGGAAAAACGTGATGCTTTACCTCAGGCTGTGTATAACTCTAGATGACACGGACAGTTGATGGGTTGGCTTGCTAGCCTTACCCTGGACGACGAGGTGAGGCAGAAGTTTGGTCTACCTTAGGTTGTGTGCGAGTATGAGGATATTTTTTCAGATGAACTATTAGGATTACCTCCACATAGAAATGTAGACTTTACTATTGAGTTACATCCGGGTACATCGCCTATCTCTATGACTCCGCATAGGATGGCACCAGCTGAGTTGCAAGAACTCAAGGTCCAATTACAAGAATTGTTGGACAAGGGGTTTATTAGACGGAGCACTTCACCATGGGGCGTTACGGTCTTGTTTGCTAAGAAGAAAGACAAGACTCTTTGGTTATGTATTGATTATCGGCAGTTGAACCGGGTCACTATCAAGAATAGGTACCCTTTGCCAAGGATCGATGACTTGTGTTGATCAGTTGAGAGGGGTGCGGGTCTACTCCAAGATAGATCTTCACACCGGTTACCATCAGTTGAGAGTTAGGGAGGAAGATATCCCTAAGACGGCGTTTAGGACGCGGTATGGGCATTTTGAGTTTACTGTCATGCCTTTTGGATTGACGAATGCTCCAGCGGCATTCATGGATCTCATGCATAGGGTGTTCCAACCCTATTTAGATCAGTTTGTTGTGGTTTTTGTTGACGACATCCTGATCTACTCCAAGTCTGAGGAGGAGCATGAGGGTCACTTGAGGATTGTTCTCCAGACATTGAGAGAGCATCAGTTGTACGCCAAGTTCAGCAAGTGTGAATTTTGGCTTACGGAGGTAAAGTTTTTAGGGCATGTAGTGTCGGCTTCAGGTGTATCTGTGGACCCAGAGAAGGTTGAAGCAGTTACGAATTGGGAGAGACCGAAGTCAGTCTTCGAGATACGTAGTTTCTTGGGATTGGCGGGGTACTACCGGTGATTTATTGAGGATTTCTCCCGATTGGCTGCGCCTATGACGAAGTTGACCCGGAAAAAGGTCAAGTTTGTGTGGAATGACTCTTGTGAGAATGCATTCCAAGAGTTGAAGAGGAGGCTTACTTCAGCTCCTATTCTGATAGTCCTAGAATGGGGACAGAGGTACACAGTCTATTGTGATGCCTCGAAGGACGGGCTGGGATGTGTTTTGATGCAGTCCGGGAGGGTAGTAGCTTATGGTTCTCGGCAGCTAAAGAATCACGAGTAGAATTATCCCACACATGACATGGAGTTGGCGTCCATTGTCTTTGCCTTGAAGGCTTGACGTCACTACCTGTATGGTGAGCAGTTTGAAGTATTTTTGGACCACAAGAGTCTGAAGTATATTTTCACACAGCGGGACCTCAACATGAGACAACGCCGGTGGATGGAGTATTTAGAGGACTATGACTTCACTTTGCATTACCATCCTGGTAAGGCAAACGTGGTGGCTGATGCACTTAGCCGAAGGTCACGGGGAGTTTTGGCTAGTGTAGCTTCCCGGGAGTGGCAGATGCTCGAGACTGTGGGACAGTTCAGGCTATGTTATATGGGTCAGGGTCAGGGTACTTTGGGGAGTTTGGTGGCTACGCCGTCTCTACTGAGCAGGGTGATTGAGTCCTAGAGTCAGGACACAGAGCTATTATCCATCCGGGACCGTGTACAAGCAGGTACAAGTGACGAGGGCTAGGCTATTCACTCGGATGGTAGTCTTCGGTATCGAGGAAGGGTTGTGGTTCCTCAATTGATAGATCTGAGGGAGGAGATCCTTAGGGAGTTTCATTGCTCCCGTTTTGCGGTTCATCTAGGGGGCACGAAGATGTATCATGATCTTCGTCGCCAGTATTACTGGAGTGGAATGAAGAGGCAGGTTGGCAATTTTGTCAGTCGATGTCTCACATGTCAGCAGGTTAAGGCTGAACACCAGAGACCAGCGGGATTACTCCAGCCTTTGGAGGTAGCTGAGTGGAAGTGGGAGCATATCACGATGGATTTTGTGACCCATTTGCCACGGACATCGCGGGGTCATGACGCGGTGTGGGTGATAGTGGACCGGCTTACTAAGTCGGCACACTTTTTGGCTGTGCGGATGACCTTCACACTGGAGGAATTCTGCAGGTTGTATATACGGGAGATTGTCTGGTTGCATGGAGTACCTATATCTATTGTATCGGACCGGGATCCCAGGTTTACGGCTCATTTTTGGGAGAGTTTCCAGCGGGCCATGGGGACACAGTTAATGATGAGCACTGCTTTTCATCCTCAGACGGACGGTCAGTCTGAGAGGACTATCCAAACTTTAGAGGACATGCTACGGGCATGCGTTCTAGATCTCAAGGGTAGTTGGGAAGATCACTTACCCTTGGTAGAGTTCGCATACAATAACAGTTAATAGGCGAGCATACAGATGGCACCCTATGAGGCGTTATATGGGAGGCCATGTCGTTCTCTGGTTTGTTGGACGGAGGTAGGAGAGAGGTCTTCTACGGGTCCGGAATTGGTTAGAGACACCTCGGAGAAGGTGGACGTGATTCAGAAGCGTCTTCTCATGGCTCAAAGCCGGCAAAAGAGCTATGCTAATAGACGGCGGCGACCTCTGGAGTTTGAGGTGGAAGATCATGTCTTCTTAAAGGTTATGCCTAAGAGAGGAGTGGTCCAGTTTGGTAAGCGGGGGAAGCTGTCGTCGAGATACATCGGGCCCTTCGAGGTACTTGAGAGAATGGGTACAGTTGCTTGCCGGTTGGCATTACCGCCAAATCTATCGGGTGTTCATGCAGTATTCCATGTCTCTATGCTTCAGAAGTACACCCCGGATCCAACTCATGTGGTGGATTGGGGAGAGCTTGTTGTTGATGCTGATGAGACTTTCGAGGAGGGAACGGTGCGCATCATGGATAACCGGAAACAGGTTTTGTGAGGAAAGACCGTGCGGCTAGTGAAGATGTTGTGGCAGTATCGAGGAGTAGAGGAGGCGACATGGGAGCAAGAGGACATTGTTTGTACAAGTTATCCTTTCTTGTTCGAAAATAGAGGTACATTCTTATGGTTATTTAGCATTATTTGACTGTTGCATATGCATGTGATTGTATGTGCATGTGTATGTGAATTTCGGGGACGAAATTCTTTTAAGGGGGGAAGAATGTGAAACCCGGAAAAAAATTTAACTTTTTCTGAAAAAAGGACAAAATGGTAATTTGTCATTATAGCGCGGGTTGAAAACTGATATTTTTCTAGACCTCGGGTGATGAAACTGACCTCACTATTGGATTCACATCGCGAAATCTAGCTGCCCTGTCAATTTTCATCGAATTCTGAGATAGTCGAGTTTTTCACATTTTTTGAGGCGACGGGTGTCTGGTGACCCCCAAAAACGAAATTTTTAAATTTTTTTTGAAATTTGGAAAATATTTTAAATAAATTTTATATAAAATATTTTTAGCTTAAACTGGTACGAAATTAAATCGTTTCGGGGCGAAAAAGAACCGAGCAAGTGGGGGACACGTGGCTGTGACTCGGGCCATGTCTTGGAAATTATAAATAGTGTTAAATATTAGATATTTCAGCAGAGATATCTCTGTATTCTGCTGGTTCACACGTTGGAGAGAAAAGAGAGAAAACAATTCTTCCTTCTTCAATATCCGGAGTTTCGTTGTTCGGATCAATTCGGACCAAGAGCCAAAGTTCATCTCCTCGACGAGGGCTATGTGTACGTACCAAAAAGAGTGGATTTCACCAAAGATCCAAGAGGAGACTTTGGGAAAAATCAAAACTTTGAGGTTGTTTTGGTGTTATAGAAGTTCTTACACTTCTATTGAGGTAGGGTTCTCTCCTACCTTGGTTTTATTCTTACCTTAAGTGGCTTTTAGTGGCTGAAATTGGGTTGTATGTGGGTTGTCCAAATGGACTGTTAAGGGGCTGAATTTTGGACTGTTTTTAGGCCTTGTTGTGGACTGTTTTGGTGCTGAAATTGGGGCTGTTTTGTGCACTAATTAGGGGCTATTTTTGGGGCTGTATACGGACTATTTTGTGGCTTGATTTGGGGCTGCTATGTGGCCGATTTAGGGACTGTTTTGTGGCTTATTTTGGGGCTGCTATATGGCCAAATTTGGGGCTATTTTGTAAGCATACTAAGTGTTTACTTTATGCCTTGAGAGTTAAGTGTGTTATTGCTTGATTATGTAGTAACATGCGTAGTAACATGCTTAGTAACAGGCTTATGGATTGTGTTGAAAAGAAATGTTAATATGTGTGTACAATATATTGACATTGTGATGAGTTATTTTTTGTGGAGGTTATATGAGTATGATATAATTGTCCATGATACATGATGAAATGTGTGATTTAAGTTGTTCATGTGACATTCATTACACATGAGACATGACATTGACATGCGACGGTACATTACATTGCATATGCACGGGGACATCGCATATTGAGGGTTTGTGTGTGCATGGTTGTCGTCTTCACCTCATTTGGTGTATGACGAGTGGGCTTGAGAATGTTGGATTGATGATTCTACTGAATCGCATGGTTTTAAGAAAATTGGGTCGGGGTTAGCAAGAAGGGTTAGAATATCCCTCGGGTGAAAGACCTGGTAATTGGATCCTCACTCCGTTGGTATAAGAGTCCATAAAGTGTGTCGGTGGTGTAAGTCCATAAATACCCACCCCCAAGAAATACCCTCGATTTATATAAACATGTCATTTCATGTGTAACATAGATGACGGTGGCACTGCATTGTGTTGTGGGAGTCAGTGGAGACTCGGGGTAAACTGCATGAGTGAGTCTCATCTCATTTCATAACATGGCATGGTAGAATTCCAACCTAGAATTGCATATTCTTACTTGAAATGTTGATGGGAATATGAAATGTTAAATGTGAACATTGCATGTGCACTTAGGTGGGGAGTAGCCTCTATAGGAAATACTCTACTGGGCGTGGCTCACCCTATACGGAAAATATTTCAGGTATGGGATATATGCCGGTGGATGGCTCTCATTCAAGGCCGCAAGGGTGAAGAAAGCCGAATGAGGCTTTATTTTGTGTTGATGTAAAATATTTGTGAAAAGAATGTTTTAAGCATGTAATCTTTTAAATTGTAATAGAACTTATATGGACTATTGTTAAACTAACCTTGCATGTTTCGATATAAATATGGATGATTGGACCCGGTGTAGCCAATGTTTAATTATAATTGGACCCGGTGTGGTCAAGTTTTACTTATAAATGGACCATGTGTGGTCATTGTGTTATATGGGACCTTAGATGGTTCATGTTAATGTATATTGCACAGGTCGTATTTTGGGTAGGGCTCCCCGTACAAAGGAGACTCTGCCCGAATTTTAAGGACCTCGGTAAATGGGGCATAACGGTGTGATATCGAGCTACTCGGTATCCACGGGTATTTCGCGGGTTGATGGGTAATCAACAGATCCCCGGATTTTGGGGCGTCACATATATGTTATGAAATCATTATTTCTTGATACTCTTGCAAATATTATCATGTTTGGAGTGAAGTTATGGTTTGATAGCCATGAAATCCTTGAAATCTCAAACCTTTGTTTCTTTAAAGAAATAGAGATTTTTCTTCTTGATTTCAAAACCCTAGTACTTTGTTTGAACAATAAAAATATATGTTTGATGATCTCTTGTATATTTTTCTTAAATTGTTCTATTGAAATCATATGGGAGAAAATAGAAGATTTTTGAGATTTATTGTGATTTGAGAAATACCTACGAAATTTGGGGGTTTTGAAAATTATGAACTTTTGTTGAGAAATTGTTGGTGATTTTATCTCATAGAGGTGTTTGAATGACCATGGGTGGCCGTTGACTGGGTATCGTAGAGTGGGTAGATTTGTGTGGTTCTTACTCCGTGCGGGTTTGAACTTTTTCTACTACTCGTAGTGGGGTTGGTGCCTTGCGAGGACCAAACAACTATTAGCTCACGGGTGCCCTGTCAGAGGATTAGTATACTATGCTTGGGTCGAATTCGTTATTGCCAGTGCATTGGTATGGGACAATGCATCGATAGGCGCCCTTCCCGAAGTTTGATATCCTTGCGAGCATTTGTGTGTGTGGGGGCCAGGATATTCTCAATGTGTTTATTCATGCGATTATCTTACGACAGACTTGACATACAGTGTGGTTATTGTTTATTGCATTGTCTTTTGGACATGATTATCTTTGAAATTGTTGTGGGAATAATTACTCTTTGGAATGATTATTTATGGTGGGAATGACTTACTCTTCTACTTAATTATTGTTAATGTATAAACTTTAGATCTTTGAAAATGTCATGTTTTCTTTCAAAATTTAGGTATGCTATTTGTGAAATGAGACCAACCATTTTCTATATTTTCCAAACCTTGTTAGAGTTTGAGTGGATTTTTCTACAGACCTTAGTGCTCACCCCCTACCAATAATGTTTTCTTTTCAGATTTCGTGCTAGAGGAAGATCCTAGCGTTGACGAGCCAATAAATTGGGAGGTTCCACCAGAGGGGAACCTAGATCCTGAGGTGGACATCTAGAGCTATAGTTTATTTTTGTGGTAGACTAGGAAATTTATTTACGATCATGTATAGTCTAGTATTTTGTTTATTCCGCTGCTAAGTTTGAGTATAATTCTTTTGGAATATAAGTGTCATAGCTTGACCTATTCTTTTGGGATGATATTGTAGATATTACATGTGATGAATGAAATTTTATTATTTGATGGGTAAATGGACCCAATGTGGTCAATGTAGTATAGTTGCACAGGTTATTTTGGGTAGAGCTCCCCGTACAAAGGAGACTCTGCCCGAATTTTGTTAAATTAAGGATGTTCTTTAATGATGGATTTATTTAGTTGTTCTCATGACATGAATGTTTTTAAATAATAATGCCATCCACGGTGATTTTTGGGGCATTACAAGTTTGGTATCAGAGCCTAGGCTTTAGGTCTTACATGAGAGCTATAGGTTATGGATCACTGCTAGGGAAATAAGACTAGGTTGAACAATCTTGTTGGATGAAATTTTATCTAAACTTTATGCTTTAGACTAAAGTGATACTTAGGATGTCTTGTACATCAAAGAACTAAATTATGAATTGATGTGCAGGATGGACGGAGGACGTGGATGTGGGCGTGGTCGAGGAGGACAAGAAAATCCACCACCTCTACCTCTCGATGTCATAAGCGGCATATATCAATGTTTGAGGGAACTCACCATTTTGGTACAAAACCAAAATGGAAACAACAACCATAATGGTGGAGCGCCCCCCCCTAGCACAACTGCTGGGCAATGGGGACAACAACCAGAGGATGATAACTCTTCGAAAATTTCTAAGGCAACAACCGCCTACCTTCCAAGGGAGCTCCAATCCTTTGGATGCGGATAGATGGATCCGCCAGGTGAAGAAGATTTGTGATGGCATGGGAGTTACTGAAGACTTGAGGGTTGGCTTAGCTACCTATTTGTTCGAGGGGGAGGCCGACCATTGGTGGGATTCGGTAAAAAGACAAAGGAACACAGATGCACTTACTTGGGAGGGTTCGATCAAGTCTTCCAAGACAAATATTTTTCTGAGTCAGTTAGAGACAAGATGAGTGTCGATTTTCTCGCTCTTCGGCAGGGTAGTTTGATGGTGGGGGAGTATGAGAGAGAGTTTAAGAAATTATCCCGATATGCCAAAGAATTCATATCCACAGAGGCCAGGAGGGCCAATCGTTTTGAGCAGGGCTTGAGGCTGGCCATTAGAAAGAAGCTTATGGCTCTTAGGATCCGTGACTATGGGGATCTTGTGGATAGGGCTATGTTGGTGGAGAGAGACATGACAGATAATCAACGGCGATAGAGCCTTATGAGGGGAGGTCCGATCAGGACTGGTGCTAGTAGCAGTGGAGCATAGAAAGCGGAACCCTACCGTCTCCTAGATCAGGCAGTTGGATAGAGACCACAAACAGCTTGAGGAGTGGGAGGAGTACCAGAGAGAGTAGGCACCGACCCACGTCGATGCTTTGCATGTGGAGGTGTTGGATACTATAAAGATAACTGCCCATTGCTTTCAACCAAAACCAACCAAGAACCAGGCGTGTGAATGCAAACAAGCCACCAATACAGAGGCCATAACCGCAGAAGCCGGTAGGAGCTACAGCACCTAGCGGCGCTCATCAAGGAAGAGTGTTTGCTATGACTCAACCGGAGGTGGATACCTCCAATACCGTAGTGGAAGGTATCGTTCTTCTTTACAATTCTTGGGCCTGAATTTTATTTAATCCGGGTGCGACTCATTCATTTATATGTACTACATATGCTATTAAATTGGGATTGGGCTTCGAGAAGCTAGAACATGCGTTGTGTATTAGTATGCCTACGGGTGAACGATTGGATACTTGCGGGGTGTGTAGGAGTTGCGTGCTTCGAATTGGGGATCACGAATTGATTGTAGATTTGGTTGCCTTAGATATGAAGGGGTATGACATGATCTTTGGAATGAATTTGTTATTCACATTCCGGGCGGTAATGGATTGTTTCCGTAAATGAATTTCTTTCCAACTACTGGGAGGGGTAGTATTCAGTTTCATGAATGACCAAAATTCCTCCCATCCATTTTCTACTACGGGTAGTAGAATCTTAAAAGCGAAGGCGAGGAGTCATTTGAGTTTCTTAGCTAGATTGATGGGAGATGATCGGGATAAATTCCATGTGGATGTGGTGTTGATAGTATCGAATTTTTGGATGTCTTCCCAGACGAACTACCCGGGCTACCCCCACACAGGGAGATTGAGTTCAAGATAGATCTCTACCCTGGAATCGAACCCATATCCATTGCTCCCTATCGGATGGCACCGTTGGAGTTAAAGGAGCTAAGGAAGTAGCTGGATCATCTGTTGACCATTGGGTTTATCCGTTTGAGCACTTCACCTTGGGGAGCCCTTGTACTATTTGTGAAGAAGCATGATGAGACACTTCGGTTGTGCACGGATTACCAAAGATTGAATCGAGTAACAATGAAGAACAAATACCCTTTGCCACGAATCGACGACTTATTTGATCAGTTGAGGGGTTCTAAGTATTATTCTAAGATTGATCTTCGCATAGGGTATCATCAATTACGGATCAAGGAGGAAAATATTCCTAAGACAGCTTTCCATACTCGGTATGGTCATTTCGAGTATATGGTGATGTCGTTCGGATTTACAAATGCTCCAGCAGCCTTCATGGATTTAATGCACAGGGTATTTCGCCTGTATCTAGATTAGTTTGTCATCGTGTTTATTGATGACATACTAATCTATTCTCGGACTCACGAGGAACATGGACGTCATCTCTCTATTGTGCTACAGACATTGAGAGAACATAAGTTATATGCAAAGATGAGTAAGTGTGAGTTTTGGATGAAGGAAGTGCAATTCCTTGGCCATGTTGTGTCGGAACAAGGGGTAGCAGTTGACCCCGTAAAGATTGAGACAGTGATAAAGTGGGAACCACCAAAGAATGTGACCGAAGTACGTAGTTTTCTGGGCTTAGTAGGCTACTACCGGAGGTTTGTGGAAGGGTTCTCAAAGTTAGCAATGCCAATGACACGTCTCATAAAGAAGGGAGAAAAATTCTTGTGGACTTAAGAGTGTGAACTAGCTTTTCGCACCTTGAAGGAGAAGTTGACAACTGCTCTTGTCCTTATTATTCCAAGTAGTGGGAAAGGATACGATGTGTATACCGATGCTTCGCTACGAGGCTTGGGGTGTGTGCTAATGCAAGGAGGGAAGGTGGTTGCCTACGACTTTAGGCAACTCAAGGTTCATTAGCAGAATTATCCCACCCATCACTTAGAGCTTGCCGATGTGGTCTTTGCTCTTAAGTTGTGGAGGTGTTATTTGTATGGAGAGAAATTCCAAGGGTTCTCTGATCATAAGAGCCTCAAGTATATCTTCACACATAAAGACTTGAATGTCCGACAAAGAAGGTGGATTGAGTACGTAGAAAACTACGATTTCACACTCAACTACCATCCAGGGAAGGTGAATGTAATAGTCGATGCACTTAGTAGGAAGTCTTGGGGTAAACTCAATGTTTCCATAGGTGAATGGAAATTGAAGGATGCCCTTGGAGATTATGATCTGTGGGTTGGAGAAGATAGATCCCGACCATGCTTGTTCAACCTTGTGGCTCAACCTACTCTCCAACGTGGGGCTGTGGAATTGCAATGCTTGGATCCTGAATTAGCGTCAATTCGAGCTAAATTGGAGAATGGAGAAACTATGGAGGGTTGGTCTTTGAGAAACGGAGAATTGAGATATGGGAGAAGCTATGTGTTCCCGATGATTCATCCCTAAAGGTGGAGATACTTGGAGAGTGTCATTGCCCTAAGTTCGCTATCCACCCCGGCAGCACAAAAATGTATAGGGACATGAAGCGCCAATATTGGTGGAAGGGAATGAAGAAGGATGTAGCAAGGTTCATAGCACGATGTGTGGTGTGCCAGTAGGTGAAGATCAAACATCAAAAGCCAGGAGGATTACTACAGTCTTTGCCTATCCCAGAGTGGAAATGGGATCACATCACCATGGATTTCGTGTAGGGTTTACCACGGACGTCGCATGGAGATAATGCAGTATGAGTTATTGTAGATAGACTCACCAAATCAGCTCATTTTTTGGGTATGAAGACCACAGACACATTCGAGACTTTGAGCCAGCTGTATGTCCGTGAGATTGTGCGATTGGATGGAGTTCTGCTTTCTATCGTGTCGGATCATGATTCTTGGATTGTGGCGCAGCTTTGGCAAAGTTTACAACAAGCCATGGGGACAGAGTTACATTTCAGCACAACTTTTCATCCTCCAATGGATGGCCAATCCGAGAGGGTGATACAGATTGTGGAAGACATGTTACGTGCTTGCGTGTTGGACTTCAAAGGAAGCTGGAGTGATCACTTGTCGTTGATGGAGTTTGCGTATAACAACAGCTATCAGGCAAGCATTGGGATGGCACCGTATAAAACATTGTATGGAAGACTGTGTAAATCCCCGACGTGTTGGTCGGAAGCCGGCGAGAGTAATTTGTTTGGACCGGAGATTGTTCGAGAAACTACCGAGAAAATTTAACTCATCCGAGAGAGGTTACGCATGGCACAAAGTCGACATAAAAGCTATGAGGATCAAAGAAGAAGACCCTTGGAATTCAAAGTGGGAGACTACGTGTTCCTAAAAGTGTCACCTAAGAAAGGAGTATTTAGATTCGGCAAGAAGGGAAAGTTAGCGCCAAGATATACCGGGCCATTTGAAGTGATCAAAGTTGTGGGCAAAGTGGCGTATCAGTTGCGGTTACCAGCTCAGTTGTCTAGGTACATGACGTGTTCCACGTGTCGATGTTGAGAAAGTGTTAATCAGATGCAAAGCCGGTCGTAGACTTGGAACATATTGAAATCGGTGAAGATTCTCGACGCCAAAGAGAAGGTGCTCCTCAACAAAGTCATCCGACTAGTGAAGGTTTTGTGGCAACACCATGGTGTGGAAGAAGCTACTTGGGAACCGAAGCTAGAAATGCGAGAGAAGTACCCGCACTTATTCGCTACTTGAGGTAACTTTCAAGGATAAAATTTTCTTTAAGGGGGTGGATTGTAAACCCCCACATGTCTAAACTATCAAAAATCATCCAATTAGTTTCATTTTGTATTTAATGTCTCCATTTACATCCTAAATCAAAATATAAGAATAATAAGTATATTTAGGCTCCAAACAAGTAAAGAAGAACCAGCAGTCCGGCAGACTACCTTTCACCAATTTGATCATAACTCTTTATTGAAAAGTCCAAATTGTGCACCGTTATTTTTGTTAGAACCCTAACTTGTATATCTTTCCAACCATATAGGTCACACGTACTAGAACTACCTGAGTCAAATCAGTTTATTCTCCGAAGTTGATAAAAAAATATGTACTGTGGTATTCCTTGGATAGTAAAGTGTTGTGTTTTCTTCTCAGACTTTGAAGTTGTAAACCCCCACATGTTTATATTAACATAATAATTTACTTGTTTAGTGATTCTTATATATGTAATGACGTAAGAATAAACCATATATATTGAAACTGTAAGAATAAATACTAGGGAGGAATAAAATAGTAATTTTAATGTTTCGAGTGTAAATTTATTTTAGTTGTGAAATAAATCATAAAAATAAATATTTTTAGGTTAAAACAACATTAAAAATGAATCCGGAACGTTGAAAAAACTTAGAGTAGTCATATGGATCAAATTAGAGATCTTAGTGGTAAAACCGTAATTTTAGAGAATCCCAAAACAGACTGTGAACAGTAAAAATTGGGGTTGGCTGTGTTTAAAACACTGATTTCAGCCCCTTTAACCTCATTTCTTTCACTCCACTCTCACCCCACACCTCTTGGAACCCTAGGAGAAGGTAAATGAAAGAAAGGAGAGGAGAAAGAAGGTCTATAGGGCTTGGGCTTTCACTTGGAATTGTTGATTCTAGGTAGGAATTTCTTCTCATTCTCCTACATTGAGGCTAGGGTTTATATCTATGTATATGTTGCTTCTAAATCTTAGATATATGTTATGAAATCATTATTTCTTGATACTCTTGCAAATATTATCATGTTTGGAATGAAGTTATGGTTTGATAGCCATGAAATCCTTGAAATCTCAAACCTTTGTTTCTTTTAAGAAATAGAGATTTTTCTACTTGATATTCCTTAATTCTTGATTTCAAAACCCTAGTGCTTTGTTTCAACAATAAAAATATATGTTTGGTGATCTCTTGTATATTTTTCTTAAATTGTTCTATTGGAATCATATGGGAGAAAATTGGAGATTTTTGAGATTTATTGTGATTTGAGAAATACCTATGGAATTTGGGGGTTTTGAAAATTATGAGCTTTTGTTGAGAAATTATTGGTGATTGTATCTCATAGAGGTGCTTGAATGACCATGGGTGGCCATTGACTGGGTATCGTAGAGTGGGTAGATGTGTGTGGTTCTTACTCCGTGCAGGTTTGAACTTTTCCTACCACTTGTAGTGGGGTTGGTGCCTTGCGAGGACCAAACCACTATTAGCTCACGGGTGCCATGTCAGAGGATTAGTATACTATGTCTGGGTCGGATTCGTTATTGCCGGTGCATTGGTATGGGACAATGCATCGGCAGGCACCCTTCCCGAAGTTTGATATCCTTGCGAGGATTTGTGTGTGTGTGGGCCAAGATATTCTCGATATGTTTATTCATGCGATTATCTTACATCGGACTTGAGATACAGTGTGGTTTAGGCCCATTAGCTTGTGTACTTTCTTGTATAAAATCTTTACTAAGTTGTTGACTTTAAGGCTAGGTCCATTGCTACCTAGTCTAGTGTCCATTGAGCAACATGATTTTGTGAAGGGGAGGTGTGCTAGTGACTGTGTGGCATTGGCCCAAATGATGGTGGGAGAGTTGGATAGGAAAGTGGAGGTTGACCATATCATGCTTAAGCTGGATATGATGAAGGCTTATGACCGTTTAGAGTGGGACTTTTTGCTAAAGGTTTTGTCCATCTTTGGCTTCTCTAAACTGTTTGTACAAATTGTTTCAAATTGTTTGGAGAGTCAATTTGTGTTTCTTTGGGTTAGTGGTATTAGGAAAGGTTTTTTTCCCTACATCTAGGGGATTGAGGCAAGGGGATCCTATCTCTCCTTGCCTTTTTATTCTTGTTGAAGAGGGTTTGAGCAAGGGTTTAAGGAGGATATTTCAGGCAGGATTGGTAAAGTTGTTTCATATGGGAAGGGGAGCTCAGTTGGTGAGTCATCTTTTGTTTGCTGATGACACCCTGAGTAACCTTAATTAAAAAAAACTAAATGCCTCCTCCAGACTCTTTCCCATAAACTCTCCTCGAGCCATCATTTTGACAAACTGATGTAGTCTAGTGGGCAAGGAGTCATAGAAAAATTCTACCAAAGTCTAATTCTCAAAAGCATGGTGTGGACAGGATTGAAGTAGATCCTTGAATCTCTCCCAACTTTGGTAAAAGGTTTCTCCTTCTTTAACCGAAAAATTCATGATTTGCCTTTTGAGAGCATTGGTGCGATGTAGAGAAAAAAACTTTCTAAAAAATTTATTTTGTAATGCCTGCCAGTTGGGTATTGAAAGAGCTTTTAAATAATTTAGCCATTGTTTAGCTTTGTCCTTTAGTGAGAAAGGAAAAAGTTTCATCTTGGCCAGCTCAAAACTGCCTTGAAATATTCCACATACTTCCTCAAAATCTTTTATATGCAGATATGGGTTTTTCGTTTCGAGCCCATGAAATTGAGGGAGTAGTTGAACTATCTCTGTCTTTATAGTAAAGAGGGGCGCATTCTTAGGAAAGATAAAACAAGAGAGGACATTGTTCTTGGTGGGATGCAAATAATCCCTCAGAGTTCAAATGTTAGGAACTTCCTCCTCCCTCACATGATCTTCCCCTTGTCTTATAGGAGTTCCCCATTCTCTCCTATTATTTGCCATACTATTCTCAAAAGAGCCTGCTACTGATCTAGGTGAAGATGGTTCAAACTGGTTTACAGATCCTACCAACTCTTCTGGTAAATTTTGCAAGTGAGGATCGTCCTAGGGTATAAAATAAAATTATTCACAATTAAAAAAAAAAATATATATATATATATATATACAAAAATGAAGGTATTTTCACCTTTTCCTACAAACACTTTTTATGGCTCCCCAGCAACGACGTCAAAAACTTGATTTGATCCTAAATGTGTACACCCAAGTGCAGGCGATCAAGCTGTAATAATAATCCGGTTAAGTCCGTAGTCGAATCCACAGGAAGCTATTGTTGGTGTTTTAAAGTAAGAAATGATAGAGACCAAGTAACTGGAACCTCTTCAGATTTGAAGTTATGGGATTTCTTGGATAGAATATAAGATTCTTTCTAAAGGGTTTTTTCAAGACAAAATATAATAAATTATCAAATGTAACAGTCACTCTTTAACTTGAGGATCCGAACATGTAAGTAATCATCCAGTTTATTATACTTATGCTTGGCAACTCAATTAACTCATGTGTCAACATAAAGTTAATCGGAAGATAAAGGTGGATTGTGAGAATTAAGAGCATGGTTTACAAGAATTGTCTGTGTCAAGACTAAACTTTCCTACAAACAAGCAAGTGTCTTTACAAGGAATCCAACCATTGCTTTTAACATTCCATTCTTTAATTGAAGCACAATAATGGTGAAGATGGAAATGTAATCCTGAAGATCTAGTCGGGGTACTTGACTTGAACCAATGAATCTTTCTATGCAAGAATCATCCATGTTATAGAAAGCATCCACGGTTATACAAAGTACCTTAGCTTTGTTAGATGCATTCAGTCATTCAATATGCAAGTGTAATATAAAGAATTAAGCATAAACGAAATGCACAAATATAACTTCCGTATGATTTATACATGTCCATCACCTCTTACTAAAGAGTGAATGAGAAACTACTCACTCTTCATGACTTTGGTAAAGCTAGAAAATTGAGTGATGCTCATCCATCCAGTAAATGACTTACAAAATGAAACACACTAAAAAGGGAGCTAATCTTTGATGAAGAATGAATGAATCACATTCTACCCTTCACAACTTTGGTAAAGCTTTAGAAAAGTGGAAGAGTTTCACTCCTCTAAGATAAGAAGGAAGCTCAAATGATAGAAGCAAAGAAAATTAAGAAAGAAAGTAGAAGGAAGCTAGTCACTTTTGGAGGATTTGCTCCTCAACCAAAAGATGTTCTATCTTCCTCTATGCAAGTAAAAGTAAATCTAAATCTCTATAACTAGCTCTACAAGTCTTGGCCAAGTGTAAGTCTAAGTTCAAGCTCTCTTTGAAGCTCCCACAATGGGAGTATTTATAGGCAAAGAGGAGGGGACAAGGGAGTGTGTAAAAATAGTGTAAGGCCTTCAAAGTCCAACTAAAAGCCATCCACTATGCACCCTGTCTGGGGACAACATTCGAACATTGTCTGGCATTTGAACGTTGTCTCTTGTTTTTGCTTTATGGGCGTTCGAACGCCAGATATAGTTTGAACCTCTTACTCAAGTAATCTCTATTCCTCTATGAGAGCTACTTCCATACACCTTGAACCACTTCCCTTGCACTCATTAGCCTGGTCCTCAATAGTTCAGGACCACGTTTGAACATGGATTGGTGTTCGAACGTGGTACTCAAGTACTTCAGTGTTTTCCTTCTTAGCTGCAACAAACCATGTTGATTAACCCTAATTAAGGCATAATTTAATAGGTAAATTATGTTAGTTGAATAAAGTTAAACTAGTCAAAATAAATCAAATTAGAATTAGTGTGTGAATAAATGATAATGCAGTAATTGTTGTTCTTTTCAGGATTTTGTGCGTCAAAGCTACAAACTACTGGGGAGCCAATTGCATTAAAGCTACAAACTACTCGGGTGCCAATTATCAAAGCTCAAAACAAAGGGGGATCAAAGAATTCAAAGCCACCTAACAAGATTTTCAAGTCCACCTAACAAGATTCAAAGCCACCTAACAAGATTTTCAAGTCCACCTAACAAGATTGAAGGCCACCTAACAAGACTTTCACCCTCCCTTGTTGCCTATAAATACCACCCCTTAGGACTTGTAAAGAATTCATCTTTTGGTAGTGGAAAACCCTCCAAAAGTATTATTGCTTATAGCTTTCTTTAAGTATTGTTTTCTTTTATTGTATTCTTGCTTCCTTTTAATTTATTGCTTTCTTTTACTTTAAGTATTGTTTTCTTTTATTGTGTTATTGCTTTCTTTTACTTCCATTGCTTGAGCTTCCTTCTTCCCTTAGAAGAGTGAAACTCTTCCACTTTTCTAGAGCTTTACCAAAGCCGTGAAGGGTGGAACGTGATTCACTCATTCTTTGTTGAAGATCGGCTCCTTGTGTAAAATGTGTTACCTTGTAACTCCTCTACTTGGAGGGATGAGCATCACTCACTTTTCTAGTTTTAACAAAGCTATGAAGAGTGAGTAGTTTCACATCTAATATTTAGTAAGAGCTGGTTATCCAGAAGTTAAATTTATGCAATTCGTTTATGCTTAGTTTTAGTCTTTATTTTTTTATAATGTCTTCTCATCATATTGTTTTCTTTATTTTAAGCATGAATAGCTAAATCTCTTAGTTGGAAAAACTAAGAGGAACCTCCACTTGGGTATACCATTTCAACTCATTCTCCTCCCCTCTTTTCAGAGTTCAATTGTTCGGTTTGACTGGGTTGAGGGTGGATAACTTGTTGAGTCTTTGATATTCCGTAGGCCTAGTCACGGTTTATGCTTAGATACTCACCAATCTTACTCTTAGCTTCCCACGAATCAATCGTTCATTCATGCTCTATTGGAGGAGGGTTTTGAGTTGAGACAGTATTCCTATTGGAGTGACCTCTTGGATTTGCCAACATTTGTTTCTCATTTTACTAGCATCAAAACAACTTCACCAAACAACTTCCAACAATCAAATATTTTACACTTTCTTTCTCCCAAAATCACCTTCCCCTTGGTTTACTACCTTCCCCGTGGAAACGACCTTGGAATACCACCAAGTAAAACACGATCCGCGAAAGTCTCCTTACGCTTGGGGAGCACTTTTGTTCACACATACTCACATTTGAAATCTCATTCATCCACCATTTCGTTGTCCTTTCTTTTGACATCATCCCTAGGAGAGTGACACTCCCCTTTATTCATATACTATACATGCTAAAAGGTGATGTTTATAGGTTAGGGAACAACAAGGAAATTTGTCAAGCATTTTTTGGCGCCGTTGCCGGGGAAGGCAAGTGTCAAACCAAGAAGGTGATTTTCGGACGACGGAGGTAAGTCCCATGATCTTCATCATGGGCTGAGGTACGTTGTTCCGTGTACATAATCTTGTTTGTGTATAACTTTGTTTGTATATATTTTGTTTTATGTGGAGGCGGAACGATCGAAACTGACTTGTTAGACAAAACTTGGCCCCTACCATGAATATTGACCAAGAACAACCCGAGGATGCGAGTGACAATTTTGACAATATAGGTGCAAATCCAAATATCCAAAGGGGTGGGGGACCACAAGAACCCCAAATACCCAATCCGAGAATGAATTTTCCCCTCCCGTGAATGAGGGAAATAATTTTCAAATGAATCCCCCGGTAAGGTCAATGAGGGATTTCCTACAACAACACGAAGCACCACACCATCATGCATCCTCCTTCCGGTCCAAGCTCATCTTTTCATAGTTAAGCCAGGGATGTTGCAACTAATTCCCACGTTCAACGGATTTGAAACTCAGAGCCCCTATTCACACATAAGGGATTTTGAGGAAATTGTTGCAACCTTCCTCCCCAATCAGGATGGAAGAGATAGCTAGAATGAAATTGTTTCCCTTTTCCTTGAAAGACAAGGCAAAAAAGTGGCTTATTTCCTTAAGGCCTCGAACCATCACATCGTGGAGCCAAATAATTTTTGAGTTTTTGAACAAATTCTTTCCGGTGCATAAAACCACTACCCTAAAAAAGCAAATTCAAAAACTTTCGGAAAAGCCCAATGAGCAATTCTATCAATGTTGGGAGAGGTACAAGGAATTGCTACAATCCCTTCCACATCATGGCTTTGAACCATGGCAATTGGTGAGTTTCTTTTATGAAGGAATCACACCGGGCCATCGACAGTTCATTGACATGATGTGTAATGGGGAGTTTTTGAACAAAGACCTGATGAGGCCTTAGATTACTTTGATACATTGGCACAAAATGCACAATCATGGGATATTACAGATCCCACCGATGTACCAAGGTCTTCTCCTCAAAAGACAGGCCAAACTCAAGGGGGAGGGATTTATGATTTGAGAGACCGGGAAGACTTGTTTTCAAAAATTGCTAAATTGTCAAGGAAAGTTGAGAGTCTTGAAGTCAATAAGAGACACGAGGTGTCTAATGTGTCACGAACTGAGGAGGGTTGTTCAATTTGCAAATGTATGGAGCATTCCCTATCGGATTGCCCAAACATTCCGACCCTAAAGAAGCGTACCATGAACAAGTCCATGCATTCAACCAAACGAGGCAATCATTTTCTCCCAATTCAAATACTTACAATCCGGTTGGAGTAATCACCCAAATTTTAGTTGGAGAAATGAAAACTTCATTCCTCATGGTTCAAGTGCATATGCATCTCTCATGCCTCCCAAGCAAAACCAATACCATGGCCAAGGGCAAGCATCTAGCTCTCAATACCCCCGGACCAATCCACAAGGGTATTTGTCAAACCCACCACCACAGAATTTTTACCAAATCCACCTCCACAAAGTTTTTCTCAAGGACCGTCCAATCCATCCACATACCAACCTCCTCACAAAAGGAATTTGGAGGATATGGTTCATTCCTTATTCAAAGCCAAACCGCCATCAATAACCAAAATGCCACAGCCATCAATGATGTAAGAGCCCAACTCACAAAGTTGACAAACTCCATAGGGGCATCTCAACAAGAAAAGGGGAAGTTCCCCGCTCAACCACAGAGAACCCTAGGGGTCAACACCTTGTTGAGTCATCGGAACCTTCGAAAGAGAGTTGCGAGCAACTCAAAGCTGTCACCACCCTCCGCAGTGGCAAAGAAATTGACAAAACCATTTTGCCAACGGTCTCACCCAAGACCACATTGCCAAAAGAAAAAGATCTCTTGGGTGACGCCGACAAGAGTGAGGTGCGTGAAGAGAAAGAAAGAGAGGTTGTTGAGAAAGGAAAATTAATTGATGATTGTGTGTTTATTCCTCCCATGCCTGCCCCTTTCCCAAGTCGTTTGAAGCCACCTGTCAAGGTGGCTAATTATGCTGATTTTTGGAAATGTTTAAGCAGGTGAAGATTAACATTCCACTCCTCGACGCCATCAAGCAAATTCCATCATGTGCTAAGATTTTGAAGGACTTATGCACGGTGAAGAGAAAACTGAATGTCCACAAGAAAGCATTCCTCACCGAGCAAGTGAGCTCAATTTTGAGGACTAACACTCCTCCCAAATTCAAAGACCCTGGTTGTCCAACCATAGCCATCACCATTGGAAATTTCGAGTGGAGCAAGCACTCCTCGATTTGGGGGCAAGTGTGAATCTTCTTCCCTACTCGGTGTACCAACAGCTGCAGCTAGAGGAGTTGAAGCCCACCTCAATCACACTTCAATTGGCGGATCGTAGTATCCGTACACCAAGGGGAGTAGTTGAGGATGTCTTAGTTCAAATTGATAAATTTTACTTCCCTGTCGATTTCATTGTGCTTGATACACATCCTGTTGCAAACCTTAGCTCCCAAATTCCCGTAATACTTGGAAGACCCTTCCTTGCTACATCTAATGTCGTGATAAATTGCAGGAATGGTCTAATGAAGTTGGCATTTGGGAATATGACAATGGAGCACAATGTATTCAACTTGGCAAAGCAACCGGGTGATGATGAGGAAGTAAGTGAGGTCAATAGAATCGACACTTTGGTTGAGGAGCACTTGGAGCTGGAGGGGATATTGAAATTTAAGGAAGAAGGAATTGTGGATCTTGAGAATTATGATGAGCAAGAGGAGGTAGAAGATTTGAAAGGGATGGAAAGGTGGATCCCTACATTCGAAGAGTTACCCCATCGAGAAAAGAAAATTTTTCCGTCGGATGAACAAAAGCCCAACTTGGAGTTGAAGCCCTTGCCCACCCATTTGAAGTACGCCTATCTTGGGGAAGGTGAAACATTCCTGGTGGTCATTAGCTCTACATTAACATGGAACAAGAAAAGAACTCTTGGAGGTGTTGAGAAAACATAAAGGAGCAATTGGGTGGACCATTGCGGATATCAAGGGGATAAGCCCTCTCATTTGCACCCACGCATATATCTTGAGGAGGATTCCAAACCTTCCCGACAACCACAAAGGCGGTTGAATCCCATCATGAAGGAGGTGGTAAGGGATGAGGTTCTGAAACTACTTGATGTGGGATCATTTTTCCAATTGCCGATAGTAAGTGGGTTAGCCCCACGCAAGTAGTACTAAGAAATCCGGAGTTACGGGGTTGAGAATGATGAGAATGAGCTTATACCTACAAGAGTAATCACCGGATGGAGGGTGTGCATTGATTACCAAAAGTTGAACGCTTGCACAAGGAAAGACCACTTTCCATTGCCATTCCTCGATCAAGTTCTAGAACGAGTAGCGGGGCATCTATTCTACTATTTTTTAGATGGATACTCCGGCTACAATCAGATTGAGATTGCTTTGGAGGATCAAGAGAAAGACCACTTTCACATGCCCCTATGGTACCTTTGCCTACCGCCGCATGCATTTGGACTGTGCAATGCTCCGGGGACTTTTCAACGCTGTATGATGGGAATTTTCAGTGACATGTGGAAAGATAGTGGAGGTCTTTATGGATGACTTTTCGGGTTTGGGGATTCATTCGAGGGATGTTTGCAAACTTGAGAGAAGTTCTAACAAGATGTGAGGAGAAGAATCTAGTCTTGAATTGGGAAAAGTGTCACTTTATGGTGACAAAGGAATTGTGCTTGGCCATATAGTTTCGGCAAGGGGTATTGAAGTCGATAATCCAAGGTGGAGGTCATCTCCAACCTCCCCACGCAAGATCCATCAAAGGCATCCGGTCATTTTTGGGGCCATGCAGGTTTTTATCGTTGATTCATAAAGAATTTCAGTGCATTGGCCCGACCCTTGACAAACCTGCTGTCTAAGGAGGTCCCATTTGAGTGGTCGGATGATTGTGAGGCATCCTTAAAAAAATTAAAAAGCATGCTAGTCACACCTCTAATCATGCGACCACCCAATTGGGATCTACCTTTGAGCATGTGCGACGAAGTGATTACGCGCATCGGTCGCAGTGCTCGGTCAAAGGGAGAAAAATAGACCATATGTGATACACTATGCTAGCAAAACACTTAATGAGGCTCAGATGAATTACACTACCACCGAAAAAGAATTGCTAGCAGTAGTGTTGCCTTAGATAAATTCCGTGCTTACATCATTGGTCGAATTGTTCTTTACTGATCACTCTGCTTTAAAGTATTTTTGTCTAAGCAAGATGCAACAGGAGACTCATTAGGTGGATACTCCTCCTACAAGAATTC
>CAUOFW020003903.1:0-34213 GCA_963454935.2 Ilex paraguariensis
TCAAGAGCTCGGATAATGTCTCAGCCTTCTTTGGAGGATCTACAACTACAGATGAGTCCCTTACAACTGAACAGGATTACTCATCCTCACAAGCTACCTCAGAGGAATCAATAGCATCAAATCGACATGAACAACCCATCAACTCAATGTCAAGCTCAAATAATCCTCTTTATGGAGATCCTAAAGCTTTCTTCCAAGAAGAGGATTTTTCAGATGAATTGGGACATCAGTTCCAAGAAAAACTAAAAATTGATCAAGAATTTGATTCAAAGGATATGCCAGTTCTTGTTACAGGAATGTCAAGCATTGAGGAACAGTTAAATGAGATGCAGAAAAAATTGGCAGAGAAAGAAGTTGAGATAGTTGCCCTCGCAGCTCAAATGGCTAGCCAAGCTAGTGCCTCAGCACCAGAACATGTTCAAACCATTGAAGAACCTTAAACTTCTTCAGTGCCAATTACTCAGGCCAGATTTGAAAACATTAATTGCTAATGGAATTCGAGAATTCCAAGCATCCATGACTCCACCAGTGCTTGGGTATCACAGGCCATTATCCTAGTCATTACGATACTATCCCATTTCCTCATGGTTTTTCGAAACCAAACTTTAAAAAATTCGATGGGATTAATGGGTCACCCCAAGAGCATCTTGCTCACTTTTATTCAACATATGGGGAGTCAGCCTTTTCTGAGCCTTATTAATAAGGCAATTTGTGAAATCCTTAAAAGAGTCAGCATTCAGTTGGTACACTCAATTGCAACCAAGTTCGATTATCATGTGGGATGATATGCAAAGGGCATCCTTAGCCCAATTTGTTTAGTTCAAAGAAGAAAATCTCAATAATTGACCTTCAATGTATTAATGACTTCATGACAAGGTGGAGAAGTCTTAACCTTCAATTCTCTGAATAGCTAAGTGAACAATCTGCAGTTCAAATGTGTTATAATAATTTGCTTCCAGAGAATGCAACATTTGTAGCACGGCAGAAACCCCAGTCATTTGACGCTCTTGTCTCCAAAGCTAGCAATGTTGAAAGACAAATAGCCCAACAAAGTAGTTTACCACAAAAATCTCGGATGACTGAAGAGAAGAAGTTTGATAATAACGAGAAGACAAGAAAGATGAGGCCATGCCTAAATTTGTCAATGTCAATAAGAAAAAAGAAAATGGAAAAGGAAAGGAAGTCCCTAAAAATGGGAAAGAAACTTCCAGAAATCCCTCTTTAAAAGAAAGAAAGGAAGTGAAATACACTTTCGAAGATGATGATGTGGAAGATTTTTAACTCATTGCTATTGGCTAAGGCAATAGAATTACCAGAGCCTAAGCGACCATCCGAGGTTAACAAGACCGATGATCCAATTTTTGTCGGTACCATCGGATTATAAGTCATTCTCTGAAGGATTGTTATGTCCTTAAGAATATTATTCAAGAATGGGTGAATAAGGAGATATTGAAATTCAAGAGTCCTCCACTGCTGCCACTTCAAATAATATTTCCTTAGTTGAGAATGAGTCCATCCCCACAGTCATGCTACCAAAGGGGGCAATTCAAGTTGCTTTTGTTGTCGACGGTGAGGTTACCTATCGGTATGCTTATCCGGACATGCCCCATTCGAAAAATCTGACAATTCCAACACTTTATGAGCTTATGTGAACCAAATTTGGATTTTTGGAGCGATTCTTGTGAATCAGGAGATGAAAGTGGAGATGAGTGGCAAACACATGTCAGCAAGAGAACTAAAAAGAGGACAAATACTTTATCCCCTAGTGTCGAATCTTCAGGCCACCATGGAATAAAATTTCGAGGTAAAAAGGTGGATAAAAAACAAGAAAAAGAAAAGAAGACTCAAGAAAACTCAAGTCCATTTGGAGGATGAGTATGTCCAGCCTAAGAGAGTACCGATTACTCTCGAAGAGTGCTTACCCACCGAATTCTTCAAAGATGAAGATGTTGAAGAAGAAATGGTGATGCAATGCTGCATGGCCACATGCGAGGAAGGTTATTTGTTTGACCCCGAGGTTGATGAGATTACCTTACGTTCTGGACGACGCCTTCCGTCACCTCCAAAAGCTCGACAAAATAAAAAGGTTGTAGAACCCTCACCTTTGAGTCCTTAAGGTCAAGTGCCAAAAGAATCATCTGAAAATGAGGAAGCTATTAAGCTTACCAAGGGGCACCAACAAAGCAAAGGTCTGGAAATGCATCATCCCCTATGAAGGTTAAATGTGATGTCCTCGCACATCTAAAACACATTCCGGCACTTTTAAGTGTATATGATGCTCTACATTTGTCTAGAGAGCTTAGAAAGACGTTGATTCAAGCATTGACGAGTCCCGATCTCTATGTTGATAATGTTGAGCCAGTAGATGCTCAACATTCACTGAGGCTATGTGCTTCATGTATGGCCTGCATTACCTTCATCGATGATGATCTTCAGTTGGGGGTGGAATACCACAACCGTCCTCTTTATGTCATTGGTAAAATTGGAGACACTCAAGTGAATCGAATTATGCTTGATTGTGGTTCAGCTATAAATCTACTTCCTCTAAAGATGTTGCATGCCATGGGTATGTCAGCAAAACATTTGTCACCATCCATGCTAACAATTCAAGGCTTTAATCAAGTAGGGCAAAGAGCCCTAGGGACCATCAAAGTGAAGATTGAAATTAACGATTTTCACACTAGGGCCATTTTCCATGTCATAGATGCTGATACGACATACAATGTCTTGTTAGGACATCCATGGTTGCATGTTAATGGTGTCATTCCCTCCTCACTCCACCAAGTTTTCAAGTTTTATAAAGACGGGGGGGGGGGGGGGGGGGGAAGACAGTGGTGGTAGACCCAAATCCATTTGGGAGTGAAGAAGTGAACTATGCTGACGCCAAGTTTTATAAAATGACAAATTCTCATTTTTCTGCTGATAGCCGAAAGGATAAAGAAGCTATAACGAGGAATGAGGCTAGCTCCAAATCATCAACTTCTCAATCATCAAAAGCTTCAAAAGTTATCCGAGTCAAAACAACTCCTAAAAGGGTCCAAAAAGGTCAAGCTTCAATTGCACTGAAGGAAAGATTAGTTCTGAGGTATGTACCAAAAGAGCAAGGAAAATTAAAAGAAGGAGTTTTGACTTCAGTTCGAGATACAATGTCGTCACTTACTATAAGTTACACATGTCCTCTTCGAAGGATAAATCAATCAATCTCTCAAGACATTGTAATCTCAACCACATTTCGAGAGGATGAAAGTCAGACAAAGAGATTTGTTTTCTTTAAAGAGAGAACATCGAATTTTCCTTCATCATCAGCTCTATACAATTTGGGATCCCAAAAGAGTAAAGTTTTCTTTAAGAAGGGAAAAAAGAAAGTCATAACTCGCCAGAAAAATGACATTCCCATGACTTCCTCTTTGAGGCAATAGTTTTCACTAATAAAGAACAAGTTATGTTCAATGAAGAGGAGGGTGGCAAAAAGCCTCGAGTTTCAGTTTTTCAATGGCTTAGTGGTTATTCAAAGCCTACATTCCAAAAGTCCAATGTGAACAAGAAATGGAAGTTGAAGTAGAAAATTCAAAGGAGAATTGTCTTGAAAAATGTTAAGGGAGTTAAAGCAGAAGAAAATCTACAAGAGATTGCACAATTCAATTGTGTTTCCTTCGAAGAAAATAAACCAGAGGATTCTGCGGATACAAACCATGATAACTATTTCTCACGTAACATTCAGCTAGTGCCACCTCAAACTGAAGACAGGGGGTACGCCAATGCAAAGCAAGTTCAACGTCGTTTTCGACTGGAGCTAATTGCACAAAGTGAGGATGAGTTGGATGATTTAATAAGTGCTGGTCTTATTCAGGAAAATCAATATCCCACTTGGCAAACAAACAATGTGCATGTTAAGAAAAAGAATGGACAAGTTCGCATCTGTATAGATTTGAAAAATCTAAATGATGCATGCCCCAAAAATTTGTTCCCACATACAATTACCACATTTTTGGTGGATGCAACCAGTGGGTTTGGTGTTTGAGCTCCAGCAAAGATTTGAGATCTACCAAGCCCAAGTGGTAGGTGCCTTTAATAAAAAGGTCAAATTTCGATCCTTATCGATTAGTGATTTGGTTTTGACCATAAGACGACCGGTTGTTATAGCGAGAAGGATGAAAGGAAAGTTTGAATCAAAGTGGGAATGATCATATGTCATCACTAAAGTTTTTCCCAAAGGGGCTTATGAGCTTTCCAATTCTTAAGGGAAGTGCACGTACCCTAAGTGAATGGGAAGTTCATTAAAAAGTTTTATACTTAAAAAAAAAAAAAAATTTTTTTGAACTACGTTGGCATGATCCCGCGAAGGGTACGTAGACAATCTAGTTTCACTAGGTGCAGCCACCAAAAAGTAAAAAAAATATCAAAATTGAATTATGTTGGCTTGATCCCGCAAAGGGTAAGTAGGCATTCTAGTTCAACTAGGTGCAGTCACCACCAAAATAAAATAACCACTAAAAAAAATGAACTACGTTGGCTTTATCCCGCGAAGGGTACGTAGGCAGTTTAGTTTCACTAGGCACAACCACCCAAAAAAAAAGGTAAAAAAAATTTTAAAAAAAATTGAACAACGTTGGCTTGATCCCGCGAAGGGTACGTAGGCAGTCTAGTTTCACTAGGCGCAGCCACAAAAAAAAAATTTTGAACTATGTTGGCTTTATCCCGCGAAGGATACGTAGGCAATCTAATTCAACTAGATGCACCCACCACCAAAAAAAAATTAATAAAATTTGAACTACGTTGGCTTAATCCCGCGAAGGGTACGTAGGCAGTCTAGTTTCACTAGGCGCAACCACCAAAAAAAAAAATCGAATTACGTTGGCTTGATCCCGCGAAGGGTACGTAGGTAGTTTAATTCAACTAGATGCAGCCACCCCCAAAACAAAATTAATAAAATTTGAACTACGTTGACTTGATCCCGTAAAGGTTATGTAGGTAGTCTAGTTTAACTAGGCACAGCCACACACAAAAAAAATCAATCAAAATTTTCCACCAATGACATTTTCAATTGTTTAAACTGATTAATGTTCTAATAAATTTGAAAGTCAAGAGACTCTGAAATCGTTTATTGGTGATTGCTGATAAGGGGGTCTACAAAAAAAAAATTAGCGTTTGCCACAAAACAATTGCAAGAATTAAGAAGTTTCTGAAATTCTTCTTTACGAGCTTCAATTGCTTGGAATTCCTTATTTTCTGCCTTGAGCATTAATTTTTGAAACTCTTGATCCACTTCATCTTGTTCTCCTAAAGATGACTCAAGTTGTTTGACTCTATCCTTAAAAGCAGATTGCTCAATTTCTAATTGAGTTCTCATAGTTCGGATTCTTGATTCTTCTTCCAAAATTTGTGCTTCTTTGGTTTTCAAGTCATCTGATTGCTTTGGAAGATTCATTAGCTCCAAGCTCAAACTTTCTTTCACTCTCAAACATTCAATATGGCGAGTAGCTAAGTCATTGATATGAGCCACATCAAATTTAGTACCTTGCCTCAATACAATGTCATCACATGCGATTGTTTTAGACAATTCAAAGGTTTGTGTGACAGTTTTGGCAAACCAATTGACCTCATCCATCCCTGAATCAGTTTCAGTAATCAACCCATGGATCATTTGAAGCGATTTCATCACTTTAGCTCTAGACTCTAATAAGATCTCAGGTGAAGAACATGCTGAGATTTGATTAATTATTTCTTGCATGAGACCAGTAACGAAGTTTCTTGTAAGATGATCAATATTTGGTCCAAGCTCAGTACTTATCAATGGCAAGAATCTCTCTAATGAGAAAGTAGCTTGACAAGGTTCCAAAGGGAGAGTAGTTGATGGATCAGCCATAACAAAATCATCCGAACCATCATAATCAACACACTCATCGTCCAATCCGGTATCGAGCCTCTTCATATCACTCCCCTCAAGATTACCAAGTGCTTCACCTTGGTTAACCCCAGTGCCAGAAGACTCATCCACTGGAAGATCTTTGTAAGGTACTCCAGCATAGCTAGCATCCCCATTTGACCCATGTGACCTTTCATAGCGAGCTCTTTTAGGATTTATATCATCCGAAGAAAGTTCTTGATGGTTTCGAAATTTTATTCTTTCACCAAAATAAGTTCTCCCACAATTATCATGACTAGTAGTCGGAATTGTACCTGCAACCTCGGTCAGCTTGATGGCTCTCCTTATTCCCCTGGTAGGAGTTCGAATGTTTTTAATCACAAAAATTGGCTCTGATTGGTTATATTGTCGTTTTGTCAAAGTGTGATGTATTTTGCGTACTGATATACCCAAATAAGGAGCAGAATTTCTTACCCACCATTGACAATACCAGTAGGTGCAGACTCCTGTATAGCTTGCCCAGGGAATACAAAACAACACATTAGTGTCCCTTCTCAAAAATAAATGTTGTGCTTTAGCCACCTCCTCGATGCGGTCATACCTTTGTGCAAAATTAAACTTGAGTTTATTTGTGGGACTGCCTTGATCAAGCCCAAATTGACGCGCAAATCTGTTTGGGTAATAAGGCTGGACGCACAAATTAGTACCCACTCGTACAGGTAACAAGGCAAAGCGTATGAAAACCAAAAATTTGAAATGTTTATCTGGAAGCCCTGCAACATCCAAGCACTCAATATATTCATTTTCATTAAAGAAGTGGGTCGGAGAGAAAGATGCTGACTATGTCTAAAAACAATTCTTTTTGCATAAGTGTTCATTTCCTCTCCTTAAACACCTGAATATCTAATTAGCAATGGATAGTTTGGAGGAAATTCATCTTGAGGTCCATAATGATACAAAACTGGGAAATGTTCTCCCAACCAACCAAGCACATAATGGATGGGAAAATTTGGATTCGCTGCTCTAGGACTTTTAGGGTGAGTAGCAATTTCTCCCAATCCATGATAGACATAACCCAAAACACTTGGAGAAAGTGAAACAATAGTCCCTTTGGCCAGCAAAGAGGCCATATGGAAAGTCTCTAGACGCACCACACTATTTCCATGAGGAAAAACGAATCTGCTAAACCACAAAGCCAAATAAGCAGCCAATGCCCCTTTTGATGATACCTCCAAAGACAATTGATGCATTGTGGGACGAAACTCTTCACCTTTCTTGTAAATAGAATTAGAATTCTCCCCAAAACCGGCATACACCATTTGTCCCCTATAAAAGAAGTGAATCCACTGAGTCCAAGTCACATTTGAGTCCCCAAGGTGATCACACAAAGTGGAATGGATCCTTAAAAGTTCATTTATAGTAGAAGGATATTGGTCCACATCAAGCAATTATTGGTTGGGAGGTAAAAATTCTTCGTAAGGAATGCCTAAAACTGATAAATCACCTATGATTTTCAAGTCATATAACAAAATGCCTAACAGACCAACACCATGGTGGAAAGTATTGGTCAATGGGCTCCATAACTCACAAAAAGCCCTCCAAACATCTTTGCAACGCTCATATGAGTAGCATGACACAGCCACGACACCAAAAATATTTGCCTGTTCAAGCAGCTCTTTATATTCAACTAAAATCCAGTCAGTCCATTCCATTAAGTATGATTGAAATGTTGCAAGTCCCCTGAACTTAAAGTCTGAGCCCCAATTTTTCTTTTCATTATATAATCTATGTAATGCCGGATAAAATTCATTGTCATTCGGTATCTTACAATCCTCATGACCTTTGTCATCCACTTTCTCAAGCATCGTGATTTTATACAAAGGTCCATAATTTTTGCAGACATCAATTACGGTATGCTCCCTCTGAGAGTCAAATGTAAACCAGCATGTGAAAGTCTCTATCTTTTGAATCCAGTTTATGGGATCTTTGCAAGGGATGTTGATTTTCAAATCTTTCAGTGGGAATGATCTCCTGTATTGTGGTCCAAACTTGAGCTCTCTGCCATTAACGGTTAAAGCTAGTTGACAAACTGTTTCACCATAAACATCCATTGAAATCAGTCTGCATAAAAAAAAAAGATAAAAGAATTAAATTCTCAAAATGGTGTACAAATATATATATATATATATATATATATTAAAATATGGCTTCATAGATAATGTTAGCTCTTTGGTCTTCCAAATACCATATTAAAAAAATGCTCCATTGCTCTTTAAAAGACCATAAAAAAAAAGGTGGGGGGGACTGAATGCTATGTCACTGGTCTTTCAAAGACCACAAAATAAACAAAAAATTTTGAGTAAAGATATACCACATTGGTCTGCCAAAGACCAACTAAATGAGTAAAAAATGGGATTTTTAATTGATTCTCAAGACTTAAAGAAGCCATAAAAACTTCGGTTATTAAACGACCATATAAATTTTTTGCTGGTCTTTGAAAGACCACATTAAAGAAATAGATCCAAAAGGCCCCAACAAAAAAAAAAATACAAGGCTTGGGTTTCAAAAAAAAATACAGCCCCATAAAGCATCAACATGTGCTAATTAAAACAAACACATGTTTCGGTACAAACATGAGGTTGATTTCTTTCGGAACTCATCAACATGTTTAGCAAAAAAAAATTGTTGAAGGTGTACGTACACCTGCAAAATTGCATTGCACCTCAAAAAAAAAAATAATAATAATAATAATTTGGTCAGGTCTTGAAAAGACCTATTTGTTTATCTTCAAAGAAATTTTGGTCTTAAAAAGACCTATCATGAAAAGAACTAACTCACTGATTTTCCAAAAAATTAGGGTTTTTGAAAGACCTATTGTGAAAGGAAAATTGGTTTATTATGTTCTAAAACAAGAAAAAAATCTACACAGATCATTGATAGAGCAGGTCTTTTGAAAGACCTTCAATAGTTTGAATCTTGTAAAAAAAATAAAAAATTATTAAAGTAAGGAAGAGGTTTACCTGAATAATTTTGGGAGGCAAGTCACGTTCAATGAAAAAAAAGTGAAATCTATCTATTGGCCAAGGTAGAGGTTATATTAGATAAAGTCTCCTACTCAATATAAAGCTCTAACCAAAGTGGGTGATTTATTTGAATTTTAAAATCCAAATAAAAAAAAAAAAAATTTGAAAGACCTATAAATATCATTGAGATAATCTATTTTTTTTCGAGTGTCATACGTGATTTTGAAATTCACAAATGACACTCGGGGGGCAACTGTTAAGCGACAAAAAAAATTGCAAAAATCAATGATGGGTTCATTCTCGACAAGTGATTTTTTTTTTTTTTTGAATTAGTGATCGTTAATTTGATCATGCAAGTTTAATTGTCAAATTTTACATTTTTATTTGACCCATTAAAATTCATCCTTATGAATTTTGAAAACTCTATGTTGTGAAAAAAAAATGTGAAAAACCAAGAGTTTGTTAGGTCTGACAATGTCAAAGTTGTTAGAGTTGTTGTTTACTTCAGCTAATAAAGCTCCTGTTTACTAGGAGTCACTAGTTAGAATCTGTTTTGAATTAGTCTGTAACAAACATCACGATTTGTACGTGATTGTTTCTGTTGCTTTCAGTATCTCATCATGTAAAGGCTATATAAAGCCTGAAGTTGTTTAATAAAGATATATAAAGTATTTCCAGAACTTTGTATGTGATCAAGAGTCTTTCATATTCTGGTATCAGAGCTTTGAAAGAGGCCTGATTGTGAACAAGTTTCAAGTGAGAGATTGGGAGTGAAACACTGCGAGTGTAGGAGAATGTGACGATGGCTGAGGGTAACAGCTTTTCACAAGCGTGCATCCCCAAGTTTGATGGGGATTATGATCATTGGAGTTTGATCATGGAAAATCTCCTTAGATCAAAGGAGTATTGGAGTGTCGTCCAGGGAGGCTATACAGAACCAGAACCACCCGGTGAAGAAGCATTGACACCAGCTCAGAGGAAGACTCTAGAAGAAGCAAGGCTGAAGGATTTGAAGGCCAAGAATTATCTCTTCAATTCCATTGACAAGGCCATCTTGAAGACAATTACTCAGAAGGCGACGGCCAAACAGTTGTGGGACTCAATGAAGGTTAAGTATCAAGGAAATGCACGGGTGCAGCGTGCTCAACTTCAAACTCTTCGCAGAGATTTTGAGCTACTGGAGATGAGATCGGGAGAGACGGTCAATGATTATTTCGGGAGAGTGATGGTGGTAGCCAATGACATGAGAAACTGTGGTGAAGACATGCCGGATGTCAAGATCGTTGAGAAGATTCTCCGTACTCTTACCGAGAATTTCAATTACATTGTGTGCTCGATTGAAGAGTCGAAAGACATTGATAGTCTTTCAGTTGATGCCTTACAAAGCTCGTTGCTGGTCCATGAGCAGAAGTTTCGAAAGAGTGGTGGAGATGAGCAAGCACTGAAGGTCAGTTATGATGAAAGAGGAAGCAGAGGCAGAGGAGCTTCGACTAGAGGCCGAGGGAGAGGCAGAGGGAGGCAATTTGACAAGGCCACTGTGGAATGTTATAAATGTCATCAACTAGGGCATTTTCAATACGAATGTCCTAGTTGGAACAAGAAAGCCAACTATGCTGAGATTGATGAGGAAGAAGAGATGCTACTGATGGCTTTTGTGGAAACTAACAATGCAAAAAGGGAAGAGGTGTGGTTTTTAGATTCTGGATGCAGCAACCACATGTGTGGGAAGAGACAGTGCTTCTCGGGTTTTGATGGTACATACAGACATTCGGTGAAGCTGGGCAACAATACAAGAATGGAAGTGATGGGGAAAGGAAATATACGGCTGAAACTCGAGGGCGCAACTCAGGTGATTACAGACGTTTATTATGTGCTGGATTTGAAAAATAATTTGCTCAGTATAGGCCAACTTCAAGAACGGGGATTAGCTATTCTTATAAAGCATGGAGTATGCAAGCTTTATCATCCAAGAAGGGGTTTGATTATGCAGACATGGATGACTGCGAATAGGATGTTTGTGTTGTTGGCTAGTATGGTACCAGAAAGTTCTACTTGCTTACAAACAATGACAAAAGATGAATCGCAGTTATGCCATCGGAGATATGGACATCTGAGCTATAAGGGGCTGCGGACGTTAAGATACAGAGAAATGGTAAAAGGCATTCCACCATTAAAAGCTACAACTAAGTCATGTACCGATTGCTTGGTAGGCAAGCAACACAGAGAGGCGATTCAAAAAAGGAGTCAGTGGCGTGCTTCCAAGAAATTGCAGCTCGTACATGCTGATATCTGCGGCCCAATCACACCATCTTCTAACAGTGATAAAAGGTACATTTTAACATTCATTGACGATTATAGTAGAAAGGTGTGGATATATTTTCTGATCGAAAAGTCTGAGGCATTCACAACTTTCAAACATTATAAGAGTCTTGTCGAAAAGGAGTCTGGAGTACCTATATGTTCTTTACGCACTGACAGAGGTGGAGAATTCACCTCCACAGAGTTTAATACTTTCTGTAAAGATAATGGTATAAGCAGGCAACTCACAGCAGCTTACACTCCACAACAGAATGGGGTAGCCGAACGCAAGAACCGAACTATCATGAATATGGTTCGGTGTATGTTGTCTGACTTGGAGGTACCAAAGAGATTCTGGCCAGAAGCTGCGAGATGGACAACATATGTTCTCAATAGAAGTCCGACGTCGGTAGTGAAAGAGAAAACACCGGAGGAGATGTGGAGTGGAATTAAACCTAAAGTGGATTACTTTAGGGTTTTTGGATGCTTAGCCCATGTTCACATGCCAGACCAGAAAAGAAAGAAGTTAGATGATAAAAGCTTTCCTTGTGTGTTACTGGGAGTAAGTGACGAGTCGAAAGCATATCGGTTGTTTGATCCAGCAACCAAGAAGATAGTGACAAGTCGAGATGTGAGTTTTGAAGAAGATAAGGGCTGGAATTGGGGAAGAACAGCAGAAGAAGTGAAACAAGATGTATTGGTTTGGGAAGGTTGTGATGAAGATAAAGCTGAAGAGTCCGAGGATGAAGACCAAGAAGCTACTGTACCAGTGGTCAGTCAAGAGGCACCAAGTGAAGTTCCTCCGGCAGCAAATAGATCAAGGAGAGCTCCTCCATACTTGCAAGATTATGTATCAGGAGAAGGCCTTTCAGAAGGGGAAGATGAGTCAAACAATCTTGTAATGTTTGCTTCCTACGAAGATCCTTGTTCCTTTGAAGAAGCAGTAGTAGAAGAAAAATGGAGAAAGGCTATGGACTGTGAGATGGAGTCCATTGAGAAAAATGAGACCTGGCAGCTTACACCACTACCAACCGGAGCAAAGAAAATTGGTGTAAAGTGGGTTTTCAAGACCAAATTGAACGAGAATGGTGAGGTAGACAAGTACAAGGCCCGATTGGTAGCTAAAGGTTATGCTCAACAGCATGGGATCGATTACAATGAGGTCTTTGCTCCAGTAGCAAGATGGGATACAATTCGGACGGTTCTAGCACTAGCAGCACAAAAAGGTTGGAGTGTGTACCAACTTGATGTTAAAAGTGCGTTTCTTCACGGTGATCTGGATGAGGATGTGTATGTGGAGCAGCCGTTGGGATATGTTCGTAAGGGTGAAGAGCAGAAGGTTTACAAGCTTCGGAAGGCACTTTATGGCTTGAAGCAAGCACCGCGCGCTTGGTACAGTAAAATTGAGGCTTATTTTCTCAAAGAAGGCTTTACACGGTGCAATTATGAGCATACTCTCTTTGTCAAGTCCGAAGAAGGAGGTAAGAGACTATTAATTATAAGTCTGTATGTTGATGACTTGATCTTTACTGGTAATGATGCTTGCATGTTTGAGAAGTTTAAGAGCTCCATGAAAGATGAGTTTGAGATGACAGATTTAGGGAAGATGAAATACTTCCTTGGTGTTGAGATTATGCAGAAACCAGAAGGCATCTATTTGAGTCAGAAGAGATATGCAGGTGAGTTGTTGGAGAGGTTTCACTTACAGAATGGAAATTCAGTCAAGAATCCGATTGTACCAGGTTCTAGATTCTCAAAGGAAGGAGGAGGAGCTAAGGTGGATGCAACCTTGTACAAACAATTAATCGGGAGTCTCATGTATATTACTGCTACAAGGCCAGATTTGATGTATGTGGCATGTTTGTTAAGTAGATATATGGCTAGTCCCACAGAGATGCATATGCAAGCAGCAAAGAGGGTGCTACGTTATTTGAAGGGTACTGTGTCTTTAGGTTTGTTTTACAAGAGAGGTGATGTAACAGAGCTAGCTGCCTATACAGATAGTGACTATGCCGGGGACATCGATGATAGAAGGAGTACGAGTGGTTATGTGTTTCTGTTGAATGGTGGGGCAGTTTCTTGGGCTTCGAAGAAGCAGCCGGTGGTGACGCTGTCAACTACTGAGGCTGAATTTGTTGCAGCAGCAGCTTGTGCCTGTCAATGTGTCTGGATGCGAAGAATTCTGGAGCAGCTTGGTTGTTTACAGTTACAGCCTACAACTGTTCTATGTGATAATTCTTCAACAATTAAACTATCCAAGAATCCAGTTCTACATGGCAGGAGTAAGCATATTGATGTTAGATTCCATTTCTTAAGGGATCTTACAAAGGAGGAAGTTGTAAGGTTTATTCATTGTGGCACAAAGGAGCAAGTAGCTGATATAATGACCAAGCCTCTGAAGCTTGATGTGTTTATAAAGCTGCGAGAAGAGCTTGGAGTGTGTGAGGTACCACTGATCTTAAACTGAAACTGAATGTTACTGTGTTCAGTTTAGGGGAGGCATTGTTAGGTCTGACAATGTCAAAGTTGTTAGAGTTGTTGTTTACTTCAGCTAATAAAGCTCCTGTTTACTAGGAGTCACTAGTTAGAATCTGTTTTGAATTAGTCTGTAACAAACATCACGATTTGTACGTGATTGTTTCTGTTGCTTTCAGTATCTCATCATGTAAAGGCTATATAAAGCCTGAAGTTGTTTAATAAAGATATATAAAGTATTTCCAGAACTTTGTATGTGATCAAGAGTCTTTCATATTCTGGTATCAAGCTTGATGTGTTTATAAAGCTGCGAGAAGAGCTTGGAGTGTGTGAGGTACCACTGATCTTAAACTAAAACTGAATGTTACTGTGTTCAGTTGAGGGGAGGCATTGTTAGGTCTGACAATGTCAAAGTTGTTAGAGTTGTTGTTTACTTCAGCTAATAAAGCTCCTGTTTACTAGGAGTCACTAGTTAGAATCTGTTTTGAATTAGTCTGTAACAAACATCACGATTTGTACGTGATTGTTTCTGTTGCTTTCAGTATCTCATCATGTAAAGGCTATATAAAGCCTGAAGTTGTTTAATAAAGATATATAAAGTATTTCCAGAACTTTGTATGTGATCAAGAGTCTTTCAGAGTTAAGGCCGGTTTTTTTTTTAACTCCCCACTACTCCCATTGCCTACAAAGAAGAGAAGGTGGACCTGGTGGGTTCCTAAAGGGTTGCCAGTTCGCCCCGGGAAGAGATCGTCGGAGGGGAGACGGTTTTAAAAAAAAAAGGAAAGGAAGAAAAAATTTCGGCAGAGAGAGGAAAAGGAAGAAAGGCAGAAGAAAAAAAAAATCTGAAGCAGAAAGAAAAAAATCTGAATCCTTGCAACAGGTAAAAAAATTTTTGTTATCCCTCTTTCTTGTTAATTTAATCTCTTGGATCTTTGATGGCAGCAATTCAAGCATTTTTGGCTATATCGATCCTCCCGAAATCACAAATTATTGGAGTTTTAAACTCCTCTAGTTTGGGGTAGCCACAAGAGTTTCAAACTCTTTTGAGAATTGGCAAGAGCTTTGCCATCTTCAACTCGTTCGGCAAATGGATGGGTAAAAAAAAAAGCTATAAATAAGAGATGCAAACTTTACAAGGCAATGGGCAGTGGGTTCAAGGAAAATAAATTGAAGCAAAGAATTTGATTTGGCGGTTTTCACTCCTCCAAGAGTTGGCGGCAAAGCAAAACACACCGAAGGAATTTCTAACTCAAACAAAAGTTGTTGTAGTGAAGTTTCAAGAATCTTTGGACTCTTTCCAATGTTGCTCATGGGAACGTCCAAAGAAATCCTTCTCCCATCAAGAATTTTGTGAATTAAAGGAGTTTCTAACTTCACTTTGCTCGAAGCCGCGGGAACAGATCCTTCGGCTTTGCAAAATCCCGCATCATACACATCAAAAAAAAAAGGTGTTGAAACTGATGTTTAAAATCAGTCCATGCTACGGGCCATTGTCGACAATACTTGGGTTCTTTGTCAAAAGACTTGGGTTCATCCCCATTTGATTTATTACTAACCTCCTCTATTGTAGCAGATTTGTGGCAGACCAAGAAAGATAAATAAATGGCTTGGACTCTTTTTATTTTGACGCCTTTCGCTTATGGCAATGGAGTTTCAAACTACTTAATTTACTGGCTCTCAAGAGTCTTAGACTCTTTAATCAAGACTTGGTTTTTCTAAAACCATATCAAAGAGTTTCTAACTCTTGAGAATCTTTTGATTTTAATGGCGTGTTTCTTTCATCGTTAAAAAAAATCTCTAACTCTCCAAACCCATTGGAATTTTTAATTCCTCTCTTCAAATTTTAAGCATATATTATGAGCTTGATAAAAAATGGCAGCGACAATTGGTAAAATAAACGATAAAAAAATACTTCTTTTGGTCTTTCAAAGACCACTAAAAAGAGGTGAAATGATTCTAAGAGTTGCACATTCTTTTCAAATGTAGCTCACAAATAAATTTCTGGGGGCCTTCGAGTCCTCTCGACAAAGAAAGCTACCGTGTTCTACTCAAAGAGACGAAGGTTTATCAAAAAGATCTTTGGGTGTAGTGGAGTTTTTAACTCCTCCTATCCCCTGCTTTAACAAATGCACTCTAATACTCTTATTTGAGTTTAAAAGAAAAAAGAATAGTATCTCTTGGTTGTGATTTACAAATTAGAGCTGTTTATAACTCTTTACAAATTAGCGCTGTTTATAACTCCTACTAGAGTGAGGACTCACGTTAAGACTTAAAAGGGAGTCTTTAACTCCTACTAAAGTGTTTGATGACACAAAAAGTCTTGGGTGTCTCCATGAAAATCGAAGCAAATATTTTATTTTTTTTTAAATTCTTTCAACAAAGGCTATTACTCCGTCACTATTTTTGGAGTTTCAAACTCCAACAAACTAAAAATGGTCCGGAAATTAGTTTTAAAGAGTTCCTAACTCTTCGCCAATCTTTAGAGTTTTAAACTCCTCAATGATCTTTATTAAAGAGTCTTTCACTCTAGATAAATTTTGGAGTTTTGAACTCCACATAAAATTGTATCCCGTCTTAAGTCAAAATATAAGTGAATCCAAATTCGCATAAATCCAAATTTTGGGTCACTCACCCTTTTCAAACCAAATTAAATGGGTCATTCACTCATTTAAAACCCCACTTAAATTCAAAATTCTTTCTCATGAATTATGGTTGACTTGATTCCATTTTTGGATACCTAGGCAGTCTAGGTAAACTGGGCGCAATCGCAAGTCCAAATTAACTTCAAATAAATTCCAAATTCTTCCTCATGAACTACGTCAGACTTGATTCCATTTTTTGGATACATAGGCAGCTCAACAGCTGCCCTGGGTGTAGTCACGATTCTAATTGAATCCCAATTTCAAAAACTCTTTACATGAACTACGTCAGACTTGATTCTATTTTTTGGATACGTAGGCAGCTCAGCAGTTACCCTGGGCATAGTCACAATTCCAATTCAATCCCAATTTTAAAAAAAAACTCTTCTTCCGAACTACGTCCGACTTGATTTCATCTTTGGATACATAGGCAGTCTAGTTAAACTAGGCACAATTGCAAGTCCAAATTAACTTCAAATAAATTCCAAATTCTTCCCCATGAACTACGTCATACTTGATTCCTTTTTTTAGATACGTAGGCAACTCAGCAACTACCCAGGGCGCAATCACGATTCTAATTGAATCTCAATTTCAAAAACTCTTTACATGAACTACGTCAGACTTGATTCCATTTTTTGGATACGTAGACAGCTCAGCTACTACCCTGGGCGTAGTCACAATTTCAATTGAATCCTAATTTCAAAAAGAAACTCTTCTTCTGAACTACGTCCGTCTTGATTCCATTTCTGGATATGTAGGCAGTCCAGCATTTACACTGGGCACAGTCGCATTCCTAAATAAATTCCAAAAATCTCCGAACTACGAATCGGCTTAATCCCAATAACGGGTACGTAGAGCAGCTTAAACAATTAACCTAGGTTCAGCCAACATCACAAATAAAATTCCCTTGTTGTGTAAATGGTAACATGTGATAATTTCTTGTTATGATCAGAGGGTGTTCTCTTGAAACAAAAGATTGTAATTAATGGATATATACTATCTGGAATGGGTCTAACCTACATTTGATAAAACTTGTATAATTCTTCGTTATATGAGTGAAGTCATGTTTGGCAAAATATTCAAATTTTTGTCCAACAGTTATACTGGATATAGGTAGATATGAGAGAAAGAGAATTTTAATATTATTCAAACTTCTAAAATTTAGGAGTTATTAATTTTTAAATTTGTTGTACTTGAATATAACTAATGAGGATATTTTGGACAATGGAGATCAAAATAGACTTAATATTAAACAAGTTTCCTTGATAGACTTATCACCAAATAAGTCCACAAAAAGGAACCGACCTTCAAATTTCCCTTATAATTTTCACTTGTAAGGTCTTTAAAATGGGCCGGTAATATGGCCCGGTCTACGTTTGTAAGTTTTTTCAAATTGGGCTTTAGCGTTTATCAAGTTTTTAAGCTTGCATCTGGACTTTCTAGAATTGCCTGAAGATTTGGTCCTCGATCGGAGTCCACATGTGGGCCTGTGTTGAGTGATTAATAGCATTTTGCCCTCTCAAAATTTTTAGAAATCTCACTTTGTCCTTGAAAATTTTAGTCTTACATTACACACTCAATGCATCTCAATTTTTAGATATTTTTCAATCCTCCTTACTTGACCATATGGATGATTTATCGATTGTATGCCAATAATGCTCAATCTAATTTATTCTTAAACAAATACTTATAAATCTCTGAACAATATTCATATATGAAATAATTTAAATTACTAATGTTCCAACAAGGACTCAAGCTCAGATCTCTAATCTCGAGGACCAAACTTTTCTCCCCTGAGACAACTTGCTATTTTATGGTTAACTCAAGTTACGACAAATAAGAAAAAATGAGATCTAACCAGGTAGTTGCTCTAGGAAGCTAAGATGGCTGCCATCGACAAGCTAAGAAGAGCAAGAGTTGCTACCTATTCTACAGAAGGGTAAAATTTAATCAATACTACATCACCATTAGATACAAGGAGTTTTGGTGTCTCTCATTTAACCATTAGTGGTGATCGATTAGTTTTATTGGCGCGAGAACACAGTAAGAAACAATGCTCTTACTAGCTCCCCAGCCATTAGGGTCACAACTCTCACAAGACATAGAAAGAACTTTGAGTTAGAACACTGGTTAATATGTAATGCAAGGCTAAATTGAAGATGTTTATGAGCCCGTTTATGAAACTTCCATAGAGGTAAGAGCGGCATAACCCAATATACGACTTTCCATTTAGATGGGAATTAACGGGTTTTTAAACCGAACATAATCAAGTTTTATTGTGTCGTATTATTTAAATTAATATAATGAAACTTCTTTTTTTCTATTTTTGGGATATTTAACTTTCCTTCATGACTCAGGTCGGACCAGCGACCCGCCCAATTTGCCAAGTCCAACATACACGCGGGCACACTGTCGAATATGCATGATCTTTGTCAAGTTTATGCTCATGAATCACTTCATTCACATTATTTCACATGTCAAACTAATGTATCTACTAGGTTCGTCCCTAGGCCTAAGCCACTTAGTTGGCCGCCTAGGGCCCCCAATTTTTGTAAAATTTTTAAGGCCCCTGTTAAGAATTTTAGATATGGGCATATATATTTTGGATAGGCTGGTTTGAGACTTGAAAGGTCCCAAATTTTATTGGTAGGCCCATTAACTCTTCAATAACCTACCTAAAAAATTGCTCCCAAGTGTAGTAGATTGTTAGACTTCTACAAAGAAAAGATAATGTCTCACACACACTTTCTCTCTCTCTCGTGTTAGACGGTTATACTTCTACATTAACGCCAAATTCTTTTTTTTTTTGTTCAGGATTTAACACCACTCCCTCTCTCTCTCTCTCTCTCTCTCTCTGCATGAAAAGTTTGAATCTGAACAAAGAACACCAAATTTCAATTCACGCATGTGCATTTTGCTATATTATATTTATCTAAAAAATAGCTGGAACAGGAAGGTTGGGTTGCCTTTTGCTAGAAGGCTATTGCTACAACAAAAGTTCTACCTTTTGCTTTTGCTCGAATGCTATTGCTACAAAAGGATCAATCCTGAATCCTTATTGCCAACAGTACCGAAGAACAGAAGAAGATAGTGATTTTCAGGATAAGGAGCTGAGTGCCAACAGTACCACAGGTTGTGTTGTTCTTGAACTTTTATTTTAGTTTAATTTAATTTTTATAAATTTTGTGTTATAATTTTTTATTGTAGTAACTACGAGTTATATAATTAGTATGTCTAATTGAAAATATGATTCTTGATGCGAAAAACGTAAAAAGAAAAGAAAACAAGATGAATTTATTGCATCTCAAAAAGGAGCACTTGATAAATTTGTTATTAGTGATAAACCAACTACAACAAAAAAATTGAAATGATTATTCAACGATTGAACTATTAGATAATATAGCAAAATCAAATGAATGCCAAAAAGATTTAAAAGAAAATGAAATTGGTAAAGAATGTGAACTTGTTAGTGCAGTGGAAAATGATAAAGAATGTGAACATGTTAGTGAACTATTAGATTATGTTCCAATAAATATCTATGATCCAGGACAATGGAAAAATATTGACACAAAATTAAGAGACTTATTAGTTGAAAGAGGTCCTATTAGGAAAAATGATTTAGACTTTCCTAATAATGAAAATAATAGACATTTTTCTATTACATATTACACTTGAAAATTGTCAAATGGAGAAAAGCATGATAGAAAATGGTTAATATATTCAAAAGATTTAGATAAAGTATATTGCTTTTGTTGTAAGTTTTTGAATTCAAAACCTAGCACAAGTCAATTAGTTAATGAAGAAACTAAAGATTGGAAAAATCTTAGTTACAAGCTCAAAACTCATGAAACAACTATTGAGCATATCACTAACATGAATTCTTTGGTTGATTTAGAAATAAGATTGTCAAAAAATAAAACTTTTGATGAAAATATTCAAGAACAAATTAACAAAGAGAAAGATTATTGGAAAAAAGTACTTGTAAGAATTTTAGCAATAGTAAAAACTCTTGCTAAAAAAAATTTGGCATTTCGTGGAAAGAATGAGAAAATATTTCAAGACAACAATGAAAACTTTTTAAGTTTAATTGAAATGATTGCGGAATTTGATCCAATAATGTAAGAACATGTTCAACGAATTAAAGATGATGAAATTCATAATCATTATCTCGGGCATAAGATACAAAATGAATTAATACAAATGTTAGCTTCTGAAATTAAAAGTGTAATCATTAATAAGATTAAAGAAGCAAAATATTTTTCAGTAATACTTGATTGTACTCCTGATACAAGTTATTAAGAACAAATGACTCTTATACTGCGATATGTAGATATTTCATCAAGTCCAATAAAAATAGAAGAATATTTTTTAGAATTTTTGAAAGTAGATGATACCTTTGGGAAAGGCTTTTTTAATGAACTTATAAATGTATTAAAAAACTTGGACTTTATATAAATGATGTAAGAGGACAAGGATATGATAATGAATCTAATATGAAAGGAAAACATCAAGGTGTACAAAAAAGACTACTAGATATAAATCTAAGAGCGTTTTACACACCACGTGGATGTCATAATCTTAACCTCGTACTTTGTGATATAGCTAACTCTTGTCCTAAAATCATATCTTTTTTTTGGAGTATTACAACGTATATACTCATTATTTTCTTCTTCAACAAAACGATGAAAAATTTTACAAGATAATATATCTTTGTTAACTCTTAAACCATTATCTCAAACGCAATGGGAGAGTCGTATCGAAAATGTTAAAGCAATCAAGTATCAGCCTCTGAAAATATGAGATGCTTTAATTCAATTAGCAAAAATTAGTGAAGATCCTAAAACAAGGAGTGAAGTCACATGCTTAGCTACATATGAGATTGAAAACTTTGAATTTTTATTGCGTATAAATATTTGGTATGATATATTATTTGCTGTTAACAAAGTTAGAAAAAATTTACAATCCAAAGACATGCATATTGATGTTGCTATTGATCAATTAAAATGACTTATTTCTCTTTTGGAATCATAAAGAAAAAATGGATTTCTCTTCTTTGATTTCATCAAAAGAGATTGCACTTGAAATGAAAATAAAACCAATATTTCGAGCAAAACGTAAAATTTTTAGGAAAAAACAATTTGGTGATACAATTGAGAATACAATAACACTATCAACTGAAGAGTCTTTTAGAATTGAATATTTTTTATTTATAGTTGATCTAGCTATTTCTTCAATCAAGAGTAGATTTGAATAATTCAAAATATATGAAAATATTTTTATTTTTTATTTTGTTTTAAAAAATTAAAATTCTTAGATGATGATAGTTTGAAAAGTTATTATCTTAACCTTGAAACTTTTTTGAAGCATGACTTATTTTCTGATATTGATGGTTTAGATTTATTTCAAGAATTAACTGTATTAAGAAAAATTCTACAATCTGAAATTAATACTTCAGCCAAAACCCTAACCTATATAAAGCGATTAGATTGTTTTCCAAATGCATGTATAACTTTTGAAATATTATTAACAATACTAGAAACAATTGTTTCAGCGAAAAGAAGTTTTGTGAAACTTAAATTAATAAAATCTTGTCTCCGATCAACTATGTCAAGATTAAATGGATTAACTACATTATCTATTAAAAAAGATATATTAACAAAACTTAAATATAAAAATTTAATAAATATTTTTGTACTTCAAAAAGCTAGAAAAATATCTTTTAAATGAATATATTTTAATAATTATTATTTATTAATATGGCTCACATTCATATTCTCGCCTAGGGCCCCGGATTTGTTGGGCCACCCCTGGTATCGACTAGAGAGAGAGAGAGAGAGAGAGAGATGAACTCCATTCTCATAGAAGATACAACGGAAGAAGAGGAAAACGTATCCAAATACAAACCATGACTAAAAAACAAACACATAGGTAATAAGTATCCTAAATATAGATGTTGAGTACTATTTTCTATCAGCGCAAGCCTGAATTTAGACCAAGACATATTAGGAATGAGCATGGAGCCACTTATTTAGTACTAGTTTTGAGTCTTTATCGAGCGCGAGGGGCCATATTTACTTCTGAGCCTGCAAAATATAGCCAAACAGTTAGCACTCTTAATCTGCCTTCTTCAAGCGAAGAAAGCCTGGCATTAGGATAATAGGGATTTACCAAAAACATACGCTTGTAGGTTTCAACAAGCAATTTGGGATCACATTTTGTCTGCGTGTAAGCACCAATCTTGTTCATCTCCTGCACAGGAATTTACGTTAAAATGTTGCTATTCAAGATCCAAGAACTTCGTTATTACAGGACCAACGAATAGGAGGCATATTGATACATTTTAGTGGTCATGAATTTCTTCATAACAAGGTAGGAAATATGACCACTAAACTCTATATGGAAAAGGCATAATGATTGGAATTTATCAGAAATCCCTTAATATAAACCTGGTTCTTGCAAAGCTTCTGTAAATTGGATTATTGAATGTGTTACTACTGCTCCTATGACTACAAAACCCTTCAGGGAGGTCAAGAAGAAGTAAACGTAGCAACCAAAAGCCTTTATTTCACCATTCCTACAACCAGGCTACCAGCCATCCATCCCTATGGTTAGATCCTCCCCAAGGTTTTGCACATTCCTATACATGAATACCTGAACCAAAGGGTTTGTGGCCTATAATATGCTGCAAAGTAAAGCTTTTCTAGTAATTAACCCAGCAAAGCGGAAGCTTGTTTTTCACCATGTCCGTTACCAGACTCCCAAACAAAAAGAATATTATGACCTATATTATGCTCTACTCCAAACCTTTCTCATGATTTAGGTTTGAAAATTGGGTTAACAACGAATCTACTTGTTAAATACCTCCATGAATGCTGCAATTTTAGGCCTGCTTGACCTGATATCATAGCTCCAAACATCTTGGAAGAAGATTTGATGCCTTTCAAGGAAGGGAGCATAGACAATGTCCACCTGAAAATCACATGTATCATTTAGGACTGGAAGAGAATTCCAAAAATGAATTCATAAGCACACACGAGTTTGCTTTGCTTCTTTGTCAAAACAAGCTTCCGAAAATATTTGCTGCTCTCATTAGGCAATGAATGCCAGTTTGCTTATGAAATGTGTGACCATTCAGAGCACCATTGAGGAAGATTGACGACTTACCAGACTGAAATTTTGGCCGAGGAAGAAAGGCCCATCATCAAATTTATGAAGAGCTGTTTCCAAGTAATCAAAAGCAGCACCTGATGCAGGTAACAGAAATTGATTAATTTCATATACAAGCATTACCATTTATTGCATGATGAATCTCACATGCATGGTCATAATCTCACCAGCTTCTTTCACTGCGTCTCCTTTAAATGAAGTATACACTCCTTTGAGTAATGTATCAGAGTAGGATATCAGCTCCTCAGCAAACTCTTTTTTGGCGGGGTCCTGCATTATTATATTGTCAACACTTCTCGCTGAAATTTTTTTTTGGGTGCGGGTGTCAAACAAATTTCGCATCTTACATCTGGTAAAAGCGCAGGGCCTTCAAAGTGACTGTCTACATATTTGATCAAATCTAAACTTTCTCCAATGATTTTGTTCTCATGTTCCAGAGCTGGAACCTGTAGAAAAGGAAAAAGTCAGGAATGAACATGAAGGGAAGATCATGTATCTCAATAAGGTTTTATGCTCCTTAAGCTAAAATTACTCAAATGCTTGGATGAACATGCGAAAAGGATCTACAAGCAGTTACTGCCAAAATAAATTCATCAATAATAGCCAAGATGGTGATTCAATAGGAAATTTTTGCTACAATTTAAGAAAAAGAATTCGAGGGATGACAAAGCTAATTATCGGGAGGATGAAGACTCATAATCAAGCTTCTCAGGTTAATTGATTCAACAGTGTCAGCACATGGGTCCTCAATCATCACGACGTATGAATAAGTTTCATATTGCAAAAGAAAAATTGCCCTCCAATCAACTGATTTCTATATATACCTACCATTAAAATTACTATCACCATCCGAGCACCTTACACACCAACTAATATATTTAGTAACACGAAGTCTACATCCTCTCAACCACTTTATTTTTTATCACACTAAATTGAAGCATAAGCTCATAAACTTAATTCCAAAGTCAATACCTTGTTTACATGGTAAAAATAGGAAGCACACATTTGTCGAGATTGCAACTTCGACCCAAGTGGTCAAATATTTAGCTAACCATAAAGACTACTTCACTCATATCAATGGTTTTCAGAACAAAATATGAGAAGTGACAATCAAACGAGTCCATCCAAATACTTAAATATATAGGAACAAAACAATACCTTGTTTACATGGTAAACTTTCTCTTTGTACCAAGCGGGTCTGTTTTGAAGGTCAATAGGAACCAATTTGATCTTGTCCTGTAATCCCTGCATTCCAATATTCAAACAATACTAAGCCAATTTCCTTCAGTCAAAACAAATAATGAAGTTTCTTCACTAAATTCCAAAGAAATCAGCACTGGATTGAATATTCCACCCACATCTTATACAGCATCTCCTAATAATGTATCGTATTGTAGATTTCACACAATGCCTAAAGAAAACTACAACCCCAAAATATACACACCCACACGCAGAAAAGATATGAACAAAAAAGTTGCGATTGCGAAAAGAAGTGAAATCAAACCTTATAGTTCCTCACAATCCACACACGCTGCGCAAATGGGCACCGGTAACTGACATATAGCCTTCAAAAAGTAGAGCCAATTTTTTCAGATTGTGCAAAGATCACACACACAACGCCTAAAATCGAACACAACATACGATGCATATCAATGGAAGCCAAACAGAACTAAATTACACAGAGTGAGTGATACCTTGTAGTACCGTCAAAGAGAGGTGGTGGTTCAGAAGAAGAATCCAAAATTGGAGGAAGAACCTCTTGAACACATCTGCAATCAGGTAAGCATAGCCAACAACATTAACACACGTACATACTGAATGTCTACTCTACACAGACATATATATGCAAAGAGAGAGAGAGAGGGAGAGAAAGAGAAGAAAGAGTGGGGGAACGTACGGAACAGCCATTAATGTTATTGTGGTAATACAAGGTTGAAGCTTTCGATTGTTGAAGGTTGAGTTTGAAAATGAAGATGGTGATCAAAAGGCTTTAGTTTGATCTTGTGGGAAATGTCGCGAGCGGTGACGTAACGACAGGGATGTATGAGATTAAGTGTATCATGACATGAGAGTGTTTGAACGAATGGAGACTGATTTCTATCCACATTACATTATTTTCCTTAGGAAGTAAGCAAACGAGGATAGAAGCTTTCATTTTTACGCCACGTGTAAAAAGCCTTTTCACTAATCCAAGGACTTTTTTGTTTTCCCGACTAAATATTAAATCTAACGGTAATATCCTATCAATATTGATAACATAATATCACCAATTAATAATAAATTTTTTTTTAAAAAAAGTGAATCTCACTTGAGCTTATATGACAAGAGAGTAAGAAGTTATTTGTTTACATGACAGATTAATTATTAATTTTTATGGGGTCTATTTGTTTATTTGTTTTCGTATTATTAGTTGGTTGATAATACCCAAAAAAATTCCAAGCCTAAACTCGAGTATTGAGGTCAGGAAGAGAGCTCAACCAAGAAAGCCTGAGCTCGGATGTCCAAACCTTGGGCTCTCTCAACCTGCACTTCAAAGAAAATGAGTGGAAGACAACTGACAACTACTAAACGTCCCCCCAATGACAGTAAACGTCAGTCTAGGCACAAGAGCATCAACTGTCTAAACCATTGCTTGAAATCCAGTAAAGCGTTATAAAAGAGAGGCGAAGATCTCGCCCCAGACCCTGTGAAGCTAGGAACCAAGTTATAAATATTGTACAAAGTCTTCACTTTGTGGCAAACAATAAAACATAAGACCAAGAAGACTATGTAATTCCTTTCTCATCTTTAATATAATTCACAGTAGCAAGAGACTCCCTTGAAGAGTGGATTAGTCGAGCTTCCTAGTTGGTGAACCACTATAACTCTTCTGTGCAATCCATCCCTTTCCCCTAAAGTCGTCACTCTATTCCCAAGAGCCTTATAGCGTAGATCAGACCCCGTAGTGTACATACTCTGCTTAGTCGCATTTTACACACCATCAGTTGGCGCCATATGTGGGAATTATTATTCCTGTTACAAATATACTAATTTTCTTTAGTAATTAATGGTCTCTACACGCAATATGAGTAGAAGCCATTAGAATCCTCAGCGGTTGCAAAATCAGCAGAAAGCCACTAGTGGAAGACAACAAGAAAATCTTTAAAACTTCTTGTCCACCACTGAGACTAATCCTCCCATGGTGGAACCCCTCTGAATAACAAATTAGAGGCTCTTCGCCTAGTCAACCAACGTCTACTACAACAGAACGAAGAACTCTTGAAGCTTCTACAACGTCCTCAGAAGACACGACCAACCCAGGACGATCCCCCACAAGGGGAACATCAATGCCTTAATCCCATAAGGGAGATTAACGAAGGGGGCAAGCATAGCCAAACCATGGGCCATGCTCCTCATCCACCTCCTAGGAATGAAGACAATGAAGAAGTATAGAGTCGGAATGGGGGAACTGAGAAAAACAAATTTCTCCCTTTCTAGAAGGAAAAAAGAGAACAATATTGGAAACAGTGTTTCAGAGACATCTAGCAAAAACTCAGCCGCATGAAGGAGGCCATGAGAGGTAATACCCTAGTAACCATGGATGTCCTGGTGCAGCAGATTGAGTCCTCATTCGTTACTGAAGTACTGCATTTTCCCCTCCCCCAAAGTTCAAATTACCCCAGATAGAGGCCTTTGATGGGACAAAAGATCTCATGGATCACCTCAACACTTATAAGAAAACAAATAGAGTTACACGGATATCAAGACCCTGTACAATGTCGAGTCTTGGCCATCACGTTGAAGGGCTCATCCTTATTGTGGTTCAATAGGCTAGCCTCGGCGTCTATCTCCTCCTTCAGAAAGCTTTATATATCCTTTTGTGTCACACTTCATAGGAGCTCAGACCTACCAAAAATCGAGCTACCATCTGCTGAATGTGAAATAAGGACCCAACGATAACCTACGGTCTTATATCCAAAGGTTCAACTCAAAATCACTGAAGGTGGATGTTCCAAATGAAAATTTTGCCATCACTATTTTCATTGCTGGGTTAGGAGTACAATCAAAGGACTTAATGTTCTCCATTTCTAAAAACTCATAAGCTAGTATGGCGGAGGTGTTTTCCAAGGCAGAAAAGTACATTAATGGCGAAGAGGCTCTCCTTTCTAAAGAGGGGAACTCATCCACATAGAATGAAAAAGGTAAGAAAGAAAAGAAGAGGGACCGAAGTCCCAAAAAATAAAAAGGCCGAGATAGGTCTCCAAGAAGGGACAAAGATCGTTCCCCCAAGAGATGAGGAGATTTCAGGGATCGCCTAGGTCCTTTGCTGCCAGAATTGCAGTCGAGGTACGCACCTCGACAGCTCACTCCACTCACAGCTACGATATCACAAATCCTCTATGAAGTACAGAATGAGAAATTTTTGAGGTGGGCACCTTAGATGAAAGAAGACCCAGCAAAAAGAGATGTGACAAAGTACTGTGAGTACCACAGATACCATGGCCACCTCACTGATGATTGCATCCAGTTGAAAAAGGAAATTGAGTTCCTAATTCAACGAGCATAGCTACGTCGCTTTGTGCACATGATAATCAGAATAGGGCTCACCCTTCTCCAACACCTCAACAACAAACTCCTGCACAACACTAGTAGCCAATATAAGAGATTAGGATGAGTTTTGGAGGATTCACTGGTGGTGGGGAAACCAACTTAACCAGAAAAGCCCACATGCGCAAGGTCAAGACCAAGGAAATATTGGAGGTGTAGACTGTGACCAAGGCACCTCAGATGAACATGGACATCAATTTCGCAAATGCAGACCTGTAGGGGTACCAGCACCCCCATAATGATCCCTTGGTGGTAAAAGTTGTCATTGCTAATAGGACAGTTCATCGGGTCTTAATCGACAACAGGAGCTCTGCCGACATTATCTTTGCATCTGCCTTTGACAAAATAGACATAGGCAGGGACAAACTTGAGCCAATGAGAACTTATCTTTTAGAATTCTTAGGGGAGAGAGTACTGCCTCTATGGTCAATTTAACTCATTCTCACCATGGGGATCCCGCCTTGCCAATCCACTACCATAGTAAAGTTTATGGTAGTCAATGCCCCCTTAGCATACAATGTTCTGCTAGGAAGGCCTTCCCTCAATGCCATGAAATTCATCCATTCCGCAAATCACCTGGTTATAAAATTATCCACTGAAAACAGCATTGGAGCGGTCCGAGAATACCAACAAGCAGCGAGGGAATGCTACATGGCATCAATGAAAAGGAAGGATGTTGAAACCATCCAACTAGATGAGATGGACATGAGAGATGAGTTGGATTCAAGACCTATGCCCTCGGAAGAGTTAGAGCCCATCTAGCTCAACGAAAAGCCAGAGCATACGGTATATATGGGGTTGAAGCTACCTATAAAGCTCAAAGACCTCCTTGTTCAGTTTCTTATAAGGAATGTAGGGGTATTTGCTTGGAAGCAAGAAGATATGCAGGGAATTGACTCCTCAGTCATCACGCACAAGTTCAACGTGAACCCAGCCTGCAAACCCATCAAGCAGAAATGAAAGAGTTTTGCCCCATAACGTTAAATGACAATTAATGAGGAAGTCAGCAAACTTCTCCATGCCAAAGCTATCAGGGAGGTAGATGATTAACTATCAAAATTGCTATTTTATTATATTTAATGATTGGTTACTTGTATATTATTTGTGACTAAATGTGTTAAATTTTTTAATTTTCTAGTTTGATATTTTTTCTAGTTGTTTGATTTATTTTGCAAGTAAATTATTTGATTTAAAGTAATAATGGATAAAGCAAGTGAAACAATCACTAGAGGAAAAATTGTAATTGATAAGCATTGAAGAATCATGAGTAAGATAGGAAGATTTGAAGATAAGGCAGCAATTTTAATCCTTATCAAAGTCCAAATTAGAAGAAAACTCATTTAAAGTTGGATTATAAAAGTATTATAGAAGATAAGGATTTGACATGTTTTTAGTGTTTTGGTCATAACTTTTGACTCTGATATACGATTCACCTGATTTTTGCGGGGTTGGAAAGAAAACTTCAAGGGCTATAAAAGAATTTTTCCAAAAATTTTGTGAATCAGCCTCTAAATATGCGAAATTCAATATTGAAGTCTAGACATATTTTTTACCCGCAGCCCCAAGATTTTATACATGAGATTTAACCTTAAAAAACTTCTTTTTGAAAAATAATTCTTTCCAAACCAATCCTAGATCTCCAACCTATACCTAGGATTTATTTACTATAAATAAAGGCTCTCATCTATTGAGAGAGGATGATTATTATTATTATTCTCTTCCCATCTTCTTTTTTTTAGTTTTTGTTTAAGTTCTATGGCTTGCTAAAAGCCCAATTAAAGGTAGGGGAGATACTTTCAATGAAGAACAGTATTTATTATTGATTCAATGTTCTTTTCAATGCATTATTTATTCTTTTAATTTAATTCTTGTCTTTTACCAAAATTTTTGTTCTATATAATTTTTTGATTCGTTATGCCACGTGCATCAAATGCTTGAGATTTCTTACAAGTCAAATAGCTGATTATTCTATGCTTTAATTAATTAATTAGAAGCTCTCATTAGATTGTTGATTTATTATTTGTAATAAAATAAGATTTACATGTTAGAAAGCTTAATTTATTATAGACTCTTTGGGCACGATGATTTCTTGTGATCTATAAGTAAATTTTTATATTTATTCAGATAATTTATTAAATCTTGATATTTTTATATTATCACCGCTAAATATTCCGATTGGGATCACTCCTCAATTGATTCTCAATTGAGTTCGAAAACTGGATCATTAATAACTACTGTTTGGATTTGAAAGGGTATCCCCGATGTTTTAGTAATTTCAATTATTGTTTTAAAACTAAATTTATTGTTTTCTAATTTCAAAATATCTACAACAATTTTTTCAAAACAGTTTTCTTTTATTTTTTTTGTGTCTCTTATTTTCACAATTTCCTGTGGTTCGATTTTAGATTCCCGAGAAATTTATTATTTCACACAATCTGCACTTGGGTGATCAATTTTAAAATTGTAGCAGTAGACTACCCGTCCTGGTTAGCTAACATGGTTCTCGTTAAAAAAAATCAACGGTAAATGACGCCTCTACATTGACTTCACTGATCTGAATCGAGCTTACCCCAAGGACAATTTCCCTCTACCTCGGATATACTTGATCGTAAACGCCACGGCTGGACACGAACTCCTTAGCTTTATGGATACCTTCTCAAGGTATAATCAAATAAGAATGGACCCCAATGACTAGGAGAAGATGTCATTTGTAACTGAGCACATAACATACTGTTACCAAGTCATGCCATTTGGATTGAAGAACGCTAGAGCTACACATCAACGACTAGTGAACTGAATGTTCCAAAAACAGATTAGGTCATCGATGGAAGTATACATTGATAACATGCTTATGAAATCATTAAGAGCTGAGCTCCATATCGAACACCTTGAGGAATCTTTTCAAATCCTTAAGAAATACCAGATGAAGCTTAATCTAGCCAAATGCGCCTTTGGGTTCTCAACCGAAAAATTCTTTGGCTTCATAGTCAACAACATAGAAATCGAAACGAACCCAGTAAAGGTTAAATTAGTGATAGACATGCAATCACCGTCCAACACCAAAGAGGTCCAACATCTAACAAGAAGAATAACAACTTTGAGTAGTTTTGTGTCTAGGTCAAGCAAAAAATGTCAACTTTTCTTCCAAATCTTAAAAAAGGCATTCCAATGGACTACCTGATGCAAAGAAGCATACAGAGCCCTTAAAAATTATCTGAGCTCACCCTCGGTTTTGGTAAGCCCTTTGGAAGGAGAAGTACTCACCCTCTACCTCATTATTTTTGGATTTCTCAACTAGCAGAGCGCTAGTAAGAGAGCAAAATAGAGCTCAGCAATCAATTTACTACTATAACAGAGTTCTGAGGGGGCAGAGGAGAGATATCCAAAAATGGAGAAACTAGTCCTAGCTTTGGTTACGGCTGCGAGAAGGCTCAGACCATACTTTTAAACTCATACCATTGAGGTCCCAACAGACCATCCAATGAAGCAGGTACTATATAAACCAGAAGCTTCAGGGAGGTTGGTCAAATGGGCCACAGAGCTCAGTGAGTTCGATATCAGGTACAAACCCAGAATCACAATCAAAGGTCAGGTTCTAGAAAATTTCATCACAGAATTCACTACAGTCACAGAAACACCTATGGAAGCAACCCAGCTAGTACCTAACCTCCCTATATGGAATCTCTCAGTAGATGGAGCTGCCAACACCCAAGAAATCGGTGCAAGGTTGATTTTGACCTCCCCAGATGGAATAGATGTCGAGTATGCCCTCAAATTCGAATTCAAGGCTTCAAAAAATGAAGTAGAATATGAAGTTGTCATCACTAGACTGTATCTAGCTCACTCAATGGAGGCAGAACAACTCAAAATCTATAGTGACCCCAGCTCGTGGTAAATAAAATAGAAGAGACCTATGAAGCTAAGGGAGAGAGGATGATCATATACCTAAAGAAGGTGAAGGAGCTAATAAGGAAATTCATGCAATTCAAAATCAAGCATGTCCCTAGAGCTGAGAATTCTTGAGCAGACGCTTTGGCAATGCTTGCTACAGTTTCACCGGAGAGCCTAGATAGATTAATCCCTATGCAACACCTAGTTGAACCATTTGAAAATCATGAAGATGAAAAGGTGTTCCCTGTATTGGCCTCGCCGAGCTAGAGGGACCTAATCAGAGAATATCTTCAGAATGGAACCTTGCTAGAAGATCCCAAAGAGACCGCAAAGCTAAGAGTCAGGTCATGTAGATTCACGATCCTACAAGGAAGCCTGGATAAGCGAGGCTTTTTAGCACCTCTCCTTAAATGCGTAGAAGATGAGGATGATAATTACATACTCAGGAAAATCCACAAGAAGATTTGTGGCAACGATATTGGAGGTCGAGCTCTGGCTAGAAAGGTGCTAAGACAAGGGTACTTCTGGCCCACTATACTCAAACACGCTACAGATGTGGTCAAAAGATGTAAGATATGTCAGATACATGCTAACATCCCTCATTGTCCAACAGAGCTCCCGACCTCGGTGGTAAGCCCTTGGATTTTTCAACAATTAGGTCTGAACATACTTGGACTCCTTCCTACTAGCACTGGATAGTGCAAGTTCGTCATTATTGGAGTATACTATTTCACCAAATGGGCAGAGGTGGAGCCCTTGACAACAATCACAGAACAAAATGTTTAAAACTTCACTTGAAATCTATAATCTACAGGCTTGGAATACCTAAGTAAATCGTCTCTAACAATGGAAAACAATTTGGCAATCCCAAGTTCAAAACGTTCTGTGCCGAGCTAAGAAAAAAGAATTACTTCTCAACTGTAGTTCATCCTCAATCCAACGGGCAAGTTGAAGTGACCATCCGAACTGTAAAAGCAGCTCTAAAGACCAAGTTAGAAACTCTGAAAGGGAAATAGGTAGAACACATCCCAGAAGTATTATGGGCTTACAGAACCACTGCCAGATCAATGACTCAGGAAACACAATTCGCTTTAGCATTTGGAACCGAAATAGTGGCACCTATAGAGGTCGGCATACCATCCCCAAGGGCTGAGTTCTCAAAACCCGAGCACAATGAAAAATCACTTCTACTAAATCTCGACCTCCTGGATGAAAAAATAGACAAGGCCTTGCAACGCATTATGAATTATCAAAGGAGAACAACGAGGAACTACAACAAAAGGGTCAGATATAGAAGCCTCAAAGTCGACAACTTGGTACTCAAAAAGCTTCTTCATGTGGGAAAGGATCCCACTCATGGGAAGCTAGGACTCAATTGGAAGGTCCTTACATCATTTCAAGGGTAATCAGACCCGGGAATTACGAGTTGCAAACAAAAGAAGGAAAAGTCTTACCTCACTCTTGGAACACAGAACATTTGAGAAGATATTTTTAGTGAACTCTTGTAAGAAGGCTATCCTCAATAAAATAACAAGTTTCAACTCAGCTTAGCAAGATTGCATTAGTAGCTTAAAGCCAGATGAGCTTACGATGAGCTCTACCGCTTATAAATATAAGATTAGTTTTTCAACTCATAAACAATTAATGAGTTCTTTGACTCATAAAGGCCAGATGAGCTTACGATAAACTCCATAGTTCATAAACAAAAGATGAGCTTTTCAGCTCATAAACTAACGATGAGCTCCACAGCTCATAAGTAAAAGAAGAGTTATTCAGCTCATAAAAAAATGATGAGCTCTTCAGCTCATAAATGAATGATGGCCTTTCCAACCCATAAACGATTGATGAGCTCACCAACTCATGAACATGAAATGAGTTCTGCAAAGATCCTCAGCTCAGCAAAGAAAGGGAGCTCTCAAGTCCCTAAACAAAAGACTCATCAACCTAAACATTCAAGTTATCAAAAGTAAAAAAGTAGGGCGTCGAGCAAAAAACAACTTTCATTCGTAAGTTTTGCAAGATACAAAAAAAGAGAGGGACATCCTAAGCACTCCCAGACCCCTCTTGAGCTCTGATACTTCCTCCTCCAACCGAGCATTCGCAGAAAGTAACCGAAAGTTCTCTGCCCTTAGCTTGTCACCTTCTTCTTTATCTCAGAGAGCTGATTCTTAAGGCTCAAGTTCTCAAAAGCAAGTTTTAGCTCCATGGTTGTAAAGTCTATCTTGCCAGAGAAAGAGCCTAAAGACTGGGGAGATTCACTACTTCTT
>CAUOFW020003904.1:0-34209 GCA_963454935.2 Ilex paraguariensis
AGTAGCTGAAATATGCACCGACAATGGGGTGAAGGTGAGGCCGGAAATGGACATCAAAAGCCAATGGGGCCGCTGAACAAAGGGTCATTCAAGAGAAGCCTAGGGCATAGTGGCAACCCGATAGCTAGGCAAGAGATGCCCCAAGGAATCAGGAGGTGCGGAAGAAGTTTGGACGCCGAAGAAGAGAGAAAGATGGAGGTAGAAAGAGACCAGCCAGATCAACCAGGCCCCAACATGACCACCCGACGATCTCTATGGGACATCATGCTTAGCATTGAAGCTAAGCAGGATGAGATCCTGAGGCTTTTAAGGGGTGGTACTGGTGGAGCTAATGGTGCTGGTGGTGCGGATGGAGATGGAGGAGAGGATTGATTATTTCTGTTCTTAAGGGGGAGTAGTTGATTTCTATTCTTGATTGTTGTTGTTTGTTGATTCTTCTTTGAATAGTTTTTTGGGAGATTTTTGTACTGTTGTGAAGGAGTTTCTTTTGATAATTCTTGTAGATGTTTTGTGATTATTGTAGATACTTGTATATGTATTTTTAGAGTTGATTGTGGATAGTTGAAGTTATGTTTTGAATGGATGAATTGCATCATTGACATTATTGTAAAACAAGTATCCTTTATGCAATGAATGATTGAGTTTATCACTTTTATTTGTTTAAAATGCATGTATAGGATTAGCACTCTAATTCTTGTTAATAACGAAACACATGTGGATGTTAAGATTTCTTGTGAAAATGACTAAGCACATGATCGGTTGACACCTCAACTTAACAACCAAGACATAAAACCTCAATTTTTTGAACATCAATGCTATCTCTATGCTTAAATTGTCAAATGTACTTAAGTATTTGTTATTCTTGAAGTACAAGGTGATCAGACTCGAAAATGGAATCATTATATAACTAACATTCCTTGAAATACCCGTCATAATCAATGGAGATGACAAAGAAAACCATGGTATGTCTTGAGCTTTACGGTGTTTTTTGAGAGGATATCAACAATTACTCAAGGTAAACTCTTGCACTTCTAATCTCTTTCAATAATCTCATTAAACTTGCTTTGATTGATGCAACTAAAGCGATCTATTTTCATAACCCACGGGGAACTTTTGCATACATATATGCATATGCACATACTTGGGAAATGATCTTAGGCCATCTTTGGATCGACTTTGAGCCTTAGCTAATTCTTTTACAAAAGTGTATCCCTAGTCAGCCATGCTTGAGCCTTAAAATGAATGAATTCTTTTCACCTGTGCAATAACCAAGGCCCCAAAAGCATATATTCATCATACCTTGTTATTTAATGTCTTGCACCCTCTTGCAGATCAATATGATACAAAAAGGCAAGAAAAATAGAAAAGAAAAAGGTGGCTACTATTCAATAAAAGGAAAATTGGTGGAATCATTTCATGTTGAAATAATAATAATAATAATAATAATAATAACAGAGATACTGTGAGACAGGGAATTGCCAAGAAAGTGAAAAATGGGAAAAATAAAAGAAATCCCTTTCCCAGGCAAAATGTCGAGAAACTAGAAGGAGGTGTGCAACATTGCGTAAGATAACCTTGGGTCACCATTGACATTACTTCATTAGCCACTGACCTCTGGCCCCATTACAACCTACACAAAGCCCTAGGTGATCTCAAGTATAATGCATATGTTTATTGTCTACTACAAGTGGGGTGTGTTAACTAGAATTTCTTTAGTTTTATCAATATTCTTCCATGAGATTATGTCAAGGTTAAGTCTATTTTCCTCAGAACTTCACTCTTATACTAATGATGCATGAGATTTTTCGACTGGCCATCTTCTGATCACATGCCACCCTTGGGAGATATGTCACTACAGTCGGAGCAATTTGTTTTGTTGAGAGCATTCCTAGAGAGACTTGTGTAATCAAAGCTATCCATGGAAGGTGGAAAAAGGCAATGATTGTTATATACCAATTCTTGTTTCAAGTATGACCATCCTACCACTCAGAGAATCTCAAATGCTAATGCGACAGGTGCTAATTTTTGCATAAAGTGAGTACCAATTGAAAAGAAATATAGGGGATAAGTCATGATTGAGGGTTGAGTGTCCCAACGACCGTGATTCTAATTCTTTTTTTTTAATCAGTAATCTTACACACACATTTGTTCGACTGAAGTTTATGGGTAGCTTCATTAAAAACCCTCACGAGACAACACTCGTCCACTAGGGTAAACTTAGCAGTTCAACGGCTTATTGCATAAGCTAAATGCAATCGGATGACCTACAAAAAAGGCATTAGCAATAGATTTACCTTTCATGGTTATTATATTACTAGAGACTAGCAATATTTAGGTTTGGGGGCGTGATTCGTGCGTAAAGTTAACAATTTACTATGCCTTTTTGTACTCATTGTCCTTTGATGGAGTTTAAGTAATGACATTTCAGCTCCTAAAGTGAACAAAGGCTCAAAAACAACAAAAATCACACTTGAATGTAACACCAGCACAATATGGAACAAAATTGTAGAAGATTGGAACAAAGCAAGAATGTTCGGACGTCAACCCATGTTCGAACATCCTCTAAAACCCTATCAAGACTAGCTGTTGCGACATGGCGTATTGTAGTCAATAACGGGAAAATGATGAGGTACTTGAGTACCACGTTCGAACACTAAATCACGTTCGAACGTCCTCTGGAATCCTGAGAAGACTACACCACTAGAACCTGGCATGTTGCAGTAAAGAAAGAAGAACCAAAAGTACTTGAGTACAACGTTTGAACGTCACTCCACGTTCGAACGTTGTTGTGAGTGACTGAGGACCAAGTTGCTGAGTGTAAAGTCAAGGTTGTTCAGGACGTATGGAAATGACCAAGTCAGTGACCACAGGCCACTTGAGTGGAATAAATTAGACCCCATCTGGCATTTAAACGCCCTCAAAGCAAAGACACAGACAACGTTTGAATGTCATCTCATGTTCGAACATCCTTGCAGAAAAGACAGACTTAACGTTCAAACGCCAAATCACGTTCAAACGTCCTCTGCAGACTGCTTGCAAAATAGTTGATTCCCATGGGCAAAAAACACTATTCACTCATCCTCTCTTATCTCCTACCCCCTTCCCTTTCCTTGCCTATAAATACTCCCATGTTGGGAGCTTAAAGGGCATTCTTCCTCTTATAGAGGAAAGGGGGAGCAATCTTTGTTCTTGTAAAAGTGTTTTGGTAATCTAGTTCTTGAACATTTCATGTTTATGTTTTCATTTTACATAAATATCAACCATGATGGAGGTTTAGACTCCCTTGTAGTTGAAGTCTTTCATTTACTTATGCTAAGTCTTTACATTCATGTTGTGACAACCATGATGGAGGCTTAGACTCTCCTTGTAGTTGTACTTGCTTCTATTTAAGAGTATCAAGAGAGGTAGTTCATCTTTTGGTTGTGGTGGAAACCCTCCAAAAACAACTAGCTTTCTTCTACTTTTATTGTTCATGTATTTCACTTCCACTGCTTGAGCATCCTTCTTTCTTAGAAGAGTAAATCTCTTCCACTTTTCTAGAGCTTTACTAAAGCCGTGAAGGGTGGAAAGTGATTCACTTATTCTTCATTGAAGAAAAGCTCTTTGTTTATTTTGCTTTACTTAGTAGCTTCTCTACTTAGAGGGATGAGTAGCACTCACTTTTCTAGCTTTGCCAAGGCCATGAAAAGTGAGTAGTTCCTCATTCACTCTTTAGTAAGAGGGGATGAATTTGTAAAGATTATCCGAAAGTTATGTTTGTGCAACTTCTTCATGCTTTAATGCTTTATACTCCACCTGTTCATTGGGCGATTGAATGTACCTAGTAAAGTTGAGGTACTTTGTATAACCAAGGGCTCCATCTATGATGCGGATGACTCCTGAATAGAAAGACCCATTGGTTCAATGCAAGTACCCCCGCTAGCTCTTCATGAAAACCTTTCAATCCCCACCATTATTATGCTTTATTCAGAGAATGGATCATTAATGCTATAATTGGATGCCTTGTAGAAACACTTGCTTGTTTGTAGACGGGTTAAGTCTCGGCATAGATAATTCTTGTAAACTTTTAGAAAGGCATCGGAATCATGTCCTTAATTCTCACAATCCATCTTTATTTTCTGATTAACTTGCTATTGACACGGGAGTTAATTGAGTTATAAAGAACAAACATAATAAAACAGATACTCTATTACATGTCCTGATTCTTGAGCTAAAGGGTGGCTGTTATATTTTGAGAATTTTATATTTTGTCTAGAAAACTCTTGAAAAGAATCTTGTATTCTATTCAAGAAAATTCCACCACTCCAAACACTCGAAATTTCCAAGTTACTTGGTCTCTATTATTGCTTACTTCAAAACACCGATCATAGTTTCCTGTGGATTTGACTCCAGACTTCACCAGATTATTACTACAACTTGACCGCCTGCACTTGGATGTACACATTTCGGATCAAGTCAGAGGGTTTTCGCTTATGCTTCTCGGATCTCATTTCTTCTTACCAATCTTGCTTTTCTCATGATCACAACATGCACATCAGATGGAAAAGTGCGTAAAACTCCCAGACTAAACCAAAATAGTTTAACATTCATGCTTTCTACGCTTTAAGACTCACTTCTGGTTCTTTAATGTCTGCCAGTCAATAAAACGATTAAAGTTGACTCACAGACATAATCATTAATTTATATAAAATACAAGGCAAGTACACAATATGATCAAAAATGGAAGCAATTATAACAAAAACAAAAAATTTTACGGGCACAAAATATGAAATGCAGTTTTCACCCCCAACCTAAACTGAACATTGTTCCTAATGTTTCGAATTTACCAGTATATGGATCTTGGAGATGAGATTAAAAGGTAGAGATCTGTTCATCTGCTGACACCTACAAGCAAAATACAGAAATTAATCATCTCTACGTAGATCTAGGTTTTCGCTGGGATGAAAATCCTTGATTGTGAGTGCGGACAGAAGAAGAATAGCCATATACAAATAGAGTAAACAAATGCAGATCATGAGACAAAGGACAATGTCTTTGGGGAGTATGGTCATGGGAAGAAAAAGAAAGAGAAAAAGAAGAAGAAGAAAGAAAAAAAAAAGGGAAAGGCAGTGAGGAAAAAGAGGAAAGGGGTTGGGGTTGGGGTTGGGGGCCTTATAAAGGCGTTCCCGTGGGTCGGGTTTGATCGAGTTTTTGCTAACCCGACCCCTTTTTGTGTTGGCAGGTGCGAATTTTGGAGGAATATTATGGATCCATTAAAAGAATAGTCTCTACATTTTTCACAAAGTCCTCCAAAAATGGTTTCAACCACTGATCATTAACAGTAAAGACATTACTATTCGATGGGTTTTCCACTTCTACTGCTCCATGTCCAAACAACTGTTTTACAATGTAAGGTCTAGTCCATCTTGACTTCAACTTACCAGGAAAGAGGCGGAGTCTTGAATTAAACAACAATACTTTTTGTAAAGGTTTAAAAGACTTCCGAACAATGTTCTAGTCATGAAAATTTTCATCCTGGTTTAACAATCTTAGCATTCTCATATGCTTAATTTCTCAATTCCTCAAATTCGTTAATCTAAAGTTTCCTTGCTAGTTCGACCTTGTCCAGGTCAAAGTTTATTGTTTTAATGGCCCAGTATTTCCTATGTTCCAATTCCACAGGTAGGTGACACGGCTTGCCATAGACTAATCAATAATGAGACATGCCCAAAATTGTCTTAAAAGTAGTGCGCTATGCCTAGAGTGCATCAGTTAGTCTTTACGACAAATCTTTCCGGTTTGTATTAACCATTTTTTTCTAAAATTAATTTGATATCCCGATTAACCAATTTCGCCTGTCCACTCGTCAGTGGATGATAAAGGGTTACAATTTTGTGAAAAATCAAGTATTTTTTCATTAAATTTCAGAAAGGACGGTTGCAAAAATGACCACCCCCATCACTTATAATTGATTTTAGAATTCCAAACTTGGACAAAATATTTTCTTTTAAAAATTTGATCACTATTTAGTGATCATTATTCTGGAATGGAATTGCCTCAACCCATTTGGATACATAGTCTACGACCACTAAAATGTATAGATAGCCAAAGGAGGGGAGAAATGGTCTCCTAAACTCCATGCTCCAATAGTCAAAAAATTCAATCACAATAATGGGGTTTAAGGGCAACATGTTTCTTTTTGAAATGGTTCCCAACCTTTGCCATCTATCACATGCTAAACAAAATGCATGGACATCTTTGAAAAGGGTGGGCCAATAAAATCCACACTGCAAGATTTTTGCAGCGGTTTTCCTTGATGAGAAATGACCACCACATGCTTCAGAATGGCAAAATGATATTACCTGTCTGCTTTCATGAGCGGGGATGCAACGTCTTATGATCTGATCCTTATAGTACTTGAATACGTATGGATCCTCCCAAAAGAAGCTGCGAACCTCCCTCAAAAATTTTTTTCTGTCAATTATTGTAAAGGATGGAGGGAGCGTACCCGTAGCAAGAAAGTTAGCAATATCAGCGCACCATGGTGTCTCCTCGATGGTGAACAGCTGTTCATCGGGTAAGTTTTCATTTATTGGTACTCCATCCTCTTGAATGTCATATGTAATCTAGACAGATGATCTGCCACCGCATTCTCAATGCTTTTCTTATCTTTAATGACTAGATCAAACTCTTGGAGTAAGAGTATCCATCTTAAGAGCCTAGGCTTGGCATCCTTCTTTGTGAGCAAGAATTTTAGAGCTACATGGTCAGTGAATACAGTAACAGAAGAATCAACAAGATAGGAACAAAATTTTTCCAAAGCAAAAACTATAGCAAGCAATTCTTTTTCAATGGTGGAGTAACTCAAATTGGGCTTCATTCAAGGTCTTGATTGTATAGTAAATCACATATGGTTTCTTGTCTTTTCGTTGCCCTAACACTGCACCTTCAGCATAATCATTGGCATCACACATTAGTTCAAAGGGTAGGTCTAGTCAGTGGGCTGCATTATTGGAGCAAAAATTAACATGCCTATAAGCTTATCAAAAGCTTTATAGCATGCTTCATTCCAATAAAAGATTACGTCCTGACTCAGAAGATGACACTTGGGTTTTGCTATGGTACTAAAATCTTTTATGAATCTCTTGTAAAAGCCTGCATGTCCTAGGAATGATCGGACATCCTTTATAGTCTTTGTAGCAGGCAAATTTTCAATCAAATCTATTTTTGTCTTGTCAACTTTCATGCCCTCAAATGACATAATGTGACCTAAGACAATGCCTTATGTTACCATGAAATGGCATTTCTCCCAATTAAGCACTAGATTGGCTTCTTTACATCTCATCAACCCCTTCTCTAGGTTGGCTAGACACAAATCAAATGAGTCACCAAAGACAGAGAAGTCATCCATGAATACTTCCAAAAATTTCTCGAGCATGTCACTGAACAAGCTCAACATGCATCTTTGGAATGTTGTAAGCGCACTACAAAGTCCAAATGGTATCCTTTTGAATGCAAGGGTGCTAAAGGGATAGGTGAATATGGTTTTCTCTTGGTCATCTAGTGCAATTTCAATTTGATTATACCGAGAATACCCATCCATGAAACAATAAATTCATGGCCTATAATTCTTTCTAGAACCTGGTCATGAAAACAAATAGGAAAATGGTCTTTCCTAGTCACCAAATTGAGTTATTGATAGTTAATTCACATCCGCCATCCTGTGATGACGCGAGTTGGTACTAGTTCATTTGCATCATTTTTTTACCACTGTGACCCCATACTTCTTGGCCACAACTTGGGTTAGACTAACCTATTTGCGATCGGAGATTGAAAAGATTTTTCTTGCATCTAAGAGCTTGAGCACTTCCATCCTTACAACTTCCTTCATATGAGGGTTTAGTCATCGCTGCATTTGACGAGAGGGTTTTGAATCCTCTTCAAGGTATATAGCATGATTGCAGATTAACAGGCTTATACCTTTCAAGTCAGTGATGGTCCATCCAATGGTTCTTTTATGGCTTTTAGGAACTTCAATCAGTTGAGACTCTTTCAAGTCTATGAGTTTAGATGAAATTACAACTGGGTATGACTCGTTCTTTCCTAAACATGCATATTTGAGGTCAGATGGGAGAGGTTTCAATTCAGGCTTTGGGTGCTTGTCACTTGATGAGAGTGGCTTTGTGCCACTTGGTGAAATCTCTTCGAATTTGGGTACCCTTGTCTCAACAGTGAGGGCAGGGCAATCATTTGTAAGTTCAGAGGTAAGAGTAGATCCTTGAATCTCTCCCAACTTTGGTAAAAAGTTTCTCCTTCTTTGACCAAAAAATTCATGATTTTCCTTTTCAGTGCATTAGTGCGGTGTAGAGGAAAAAACTTTCTGAAAAGTTCATTTTTTAGTGTTTGCCAAACTTTTAAAGAATTTAGCCTTTTCTTAGCTTTATCCTTCAGAGAAAATGAAAAAAGTTTCATTTTGGCTAGCTCAGAATTGTCTTGAAATGTTCCACATATTTCCTCGAACTCTTTTATGTGTAGATATGACTTTTCTGTTTCAAGTCCATGGAATTGAGGGAGTAGTTGAACTGTCCCCATCTTTACAGTAAATAGGGGTGCATCTTCAGGAAATTTAAACTAAGAGGGGACACTATTTGTTGTGGGATATAAGTAATCCCGCAAGGTTCGAATGTTAGGCTCTTTCCCCTCTCTTAGAGTAACTTTTCCTTGTCTTTCATTATTTTTCATTATACTTTCACAAGAGTCTGCTACTAATTTAGGTGAAAGTGGTTCAGGTTGATTCACAGACCCAGAAGATTTTGCTGGCAAATTTTGATAATGAGGAGTGTCCTCAGACATAAAAAAAATTAAAACACATTTATACACAGTAAAACAAATATTTATACAAAAAGAGATGTATTTTTACCTTTTACCTTAAAAACACTTTTTATGGTTCTCCGGCAACGGCGCCAAAAACTTGACTTGATCCAAAATGTGTACACCCAAGTGCATGCAGCCAAGCTGTAGTAATAATCCAATAAAGTTTGGAGTCAAATCCGTAGGGAACTATAATTAGTAATTTGAAGTAAGCAGTAAAAGAGACCAAGTAACTGGAAATCTTGAGAGTTTGAAGTTATGGAATTTCCTAGAAAGAATATAAGATTCTTTCCAATGGGTTTTTCTAGACAAAATATAAGATAAATTCTCAAATGTAATAACCACCCTTTAGTTCGAGGATCAGAACATGTAGTTAATCATCCAGTTCATTATACTTGTGCTTTATAACTCAATTAACTCTCATGTCAACAACAAGTTAATCGGAAGATAAAGATGGACTGTGAGAATTAAGCACGTGGTTCCATTGCTTTTATAGAATTTTACAAGAATTGTCTGTGCCGAGACTCAACCCGTCTACAAACAAGCAAGTGTTTCTACAAGGCATCCAAGTATGGCATTAATGTTTCATTCTTTAAATAAGGGACAATAATGGTGAAGATTGAAATGTTGTCATGAAGATCTAGTCGGGGTACTTGCCTTGAACCAACTCTATGCAAGAGTCATCTATGACATAGAAGGAACCCACATTTATACAAAGTACCTTAGCTTTGGTAGATGCATTCAATCATTTAATAAGCAAGTGAAATATAAAACATTAACGCATAAAGGAAATGCACAAATATAACTTTCAGATAATTTATACATATATATCACCTCTTACTAAAGAGTGAATGAGGAACTACTCACTCTTTATGGCTTGGGTAAAACTAGAAAAGTGAGTGACACTCATCCCTCCAAGTAGAGGAGTTACAAAGTGAAACACACTAAACAAGGAGCCAATCTTCAACAAAGAATAAGTGAATCACGTTCCACCCTTCGTGGCATTGGTAAAGCTCAAGAAAAGTGGAAGAGTTTCACTCCTCTAAGAAAGAAGGAAGCTCAAGCAATGGAAGTGAAAGAAATGAACAATGAAAGTAGAAGAAAGCTAGTCACTTTTGGAGGGTTGCTTCCTGAACCAAAAGATGAAGGGTTGATTCCTCAACCAAATGATGAACTATCTCCCTTGATACAAGCAAATATAATTCTAAGACTAGCTATATAAGAGGGAGTGTTTATAAGCAAGGTGGAGGGAGCAAAGTAGTGTGGAGGAATAGTACAACACATTCGAAGTCAAAGTGAAAGTCCTAATGTTTGTAGATAAAATCAACCACTCTACAATCTGTCTGTGGAGAACGTTCAAACGTGATCTGGCATTCGAACGTTGTTTCTGTTTTTGCTTTATGGGCATTCGAACATTGTCTGGAGTTTGAATGTTTCTTTTGTATTTGCTTTATGGGCATTTGAACGCTAGATGGGGTCTAACCTTCTCACTTAAGTGGCCTGTGGTCTTCTTTAGAAACCTATTTCCATACTCCATGCACATCTTGGTGCTTTGCACTTATCATTCTGGTCCTCAATCAATTTAAGTGGATGTTCGAATGTGAGTTGGCGTTTGAAAGTGGTACTCAAGTACCTCAGGGTCTTCCTTCTTGGCTGCAACACACCATGTCTCAGCAGTCTGGTCTTCACATGATTTGAAGTAACGTTCGAAAATTGATTGGCATTCGAACCTTGTTGGCTTGGTCTAAGCTGTTCCAATTTTGCTCCAGAATATGTTGGTGTTGCATGGGAGTCTGAAATTCATTACCTTTGGTCCCTTGTGCAATTTATGACTTGAAATGTCATCATTTAGACTCTATCAAAATATAATTAGCCTTAAAGGGGCATAGAAATATGCTAATTTTGACTACTAATTAGTACCTCGTCATGTAAGAGAACTGAACGTTCTAAAATGAACCAAATGTATCTATGACACTTATACTTGGGACATATTAACTTAAGGAGGATTCAAAGATTGGTGACAAATGGACCATTGAGTTCATTAGAAGTAGAGGCACTTCCAGTCTGTAAATCTTGCTTGGAAGGTATATTTTCAAGAGGCCTTTTACGACCAAGGGCTATAGAGAAAAGGCTTTGTTGGCATTGGTTTATTTTGGTTTGTGTAGACCTATAACTATCCAAGCTAGAAGAGTTGTCGAATATTTCATCACTATGATTATTCAAGGTATGAGTACATTTATTTGATGTGCTATAAGTTTGAATGTTTTAGGAAATTCAAAGAGTTCAAGGCTAAAACGGAGAAGCATCAAGGAAAGTGTATCAAGACATTATGATTTGATCATGGTGAGTGAGTACCTCTTAGAAAGTTTAAGGACTACTTATCAAAGGTAGGGATTACATCCCAGTTGTCTACACCTGACACATCACAACAAAATGATGTGGTAAAAAGAAGGAATAAGTGTCTTATGAATATGGTGAGATCTATGATGAGTTATTCAATTTTACCCGATTTTTTTTTTAGGGGGGGATATGCCTTGGAAACTGCGGCATATATTTTGAACTTGGTACCATTTAAGTTAATACCTACTAATCCCACAAAACTACAGAATTGTCGTAAGCCTAGACTGCAGCATGTTCGAATTTAGAGGAGTCCAGCACATGTGCTCAAAGTGAACACAAATAAGCCAGAATCAAGAAAAAAAGTCTACTTGTTTATAGGGTATCCAAAAGGAACAAAAGGTGGTCTTTCTATAGGCCTAAGGATCAGAAGGTCATTGTTAGCACCAATGCCCGATTCTTAGAGGATGGTAACATGATGGATCACAAGCCCAAGAGTAGAATTATTCCCAAGGATTTAAGAAGAGATAGATTAGAAAATACTTCTTCAATACCAACTGTACAAGAGGAAAAATCCCACAAAAGAGTAAACTATATCCCATTGCCTCGTCATAGTGGGAGAAATATTGATACTCTTGTAGAACCTACACTTTATGTCACTAATGATTCACAAATACAGATAGTTCCTCATCATAGTGGGAGGATTATTCATCAACCCGAACAATATATGTTATTAGGAGTCTTTTAAGAAGGTCCCTAAGGAATAGAATGTCGATCCCTAGACCTATAACGAAGCACTCCAAGATAAAGATTCAGAACTATGGCAAAAGGCTCTTATGTCTGAGATAGAGTCCATATACTCCACTCAGATATGAGAACTTGTAGAACTGCCCAATGGGATCAAACCCATTAGGTCTATAAGAGGAAGAGAGGATCATCTTGTAAAGCGAAAACCATTAAGGCAAGGCTTGTTGTGAAAGGGTTTACTCAGAAAGAGGGAATCGATTATGAGAAGACTTTTTTGCTAGTAGTTGTCGTTGGCGTGGTTAGTAAATATCAGTCCAACTCTGGACAAGAACATTGGATTGCTGTAAAACAAATTCTAAAGTACCTGAAAAGGACAAGAGATTATATGTTGATTTACCCGGCATATAGTCTAGTACCCCTTGGGTACACAGACTCTGATTTTCAATCAAATACAGATTCTAGCAAGTCTACCTTAGGATATGTGTTTAGTCTAGGAGGTGGAGTCGTTGGAGGAGTATTTAGCAATCTTATATTGTTGATTCCACCTTGGAGGCCGAATACATGGCATCCTCTAATACAGCCAAAGAGGTAGTTTGGCTCAAAAAATTCTTTATAGATTTAGAAGTGGTACCTTCAGTAAGATTGGCTATCACACTTTGCTGTGACAATAGCAGAGCGGTTTTTAATTCAAAGGATCCACAAACCTATCGGAAGGGGAAACACATTAAGCGTAAGTATCACCTTATACGAGACACCGTGAGAAGAGGTGACGTACTAGTGACCAAGATTGCAGTAGCAAATAACCTAGCAGATCACTTCACTAAGAGCTTACCAGCAAAGACTTTTGACAGTTACATGCAAGGAATGGGACGCCCCTAAAATCGGGGGGTCCTTTGTCAACCGTTGACCATCCGTCAACCTGCAAAAATACCAATGATTGTCGCCCGATCCAGCATCACGTCATTAAAATCCCTTTAACCAGAATTGTTATCCACACGTATAACACATGCATAATTTGCCATTTGACCCACCCGGGTCCAATATACCACAATTTATTCTTATTTTATGTCCATTTATATCCTTGGAACCAAAGAAATCATTTCATTTAACACCCTAGGTTGTAAAATATACCAAAGTAGGAAGGAACCCTACCTCTTGAAACATAAAATGGCATTGGGAAGCCTCAAGAACCCAAAGCAAACTTGAATCCTTACTTTTTGAAAATCCTGTCCTTGGAACCTTCGGTGAAACCCGTCGTTTTTGGTGTGGTTGCGTAGCCCTCGACTAGAGAAACAACTTTTCCTATTGGCTCGAGTTGATTCAAGCAAAGCTTGACCCTAGATCGCAAGGAGAACTTGAGAAACCCTTGTTTCTCCCTCTTTCTCTCTCTATTTTTCTATCGTTCAACCAACTGAGCACAATGGGGGAGAAAATTAGATTTTTCTCCCTCTTTATACTCTCTAATTGTTTGGCTCACAACACACCACACATCCCTCTTTTTCCCTGGTCCGTTTTTGTTCCAAAATAATTAAATTTAGTCCCGGTTTAAGTTCAAAATATTTTTATTATAATTTGCCTCAATTTATTTTCTAACTTTCAAAATTTTACTAAAAATCCCGTTTTTGGGTCACCTGAGACTCGACCACCTCGTAAAACATAAAAAATTCGACTATCTCAAAATTTGATAAAAATTGACAAGATAGCTAAATTTCACGAGATTAATCCAATGGTGAGGTCTGTTTCGTTATCCGAGTTCTAAAAAAATTCAGGTTTACAACCCGTATTGTAGTGATAAATTACCGTTTTGCCCCTTTTGTAAAAATTTCAAATTTACCTCTGGTTTTACATTCTTTCGCCCTTAAAAGAATTTCATCCCTGAAATTCACACATACATACACACTTAACCGAATGCATATGAAACATTAATATTATACTTAAAATCATAGAAATGTACATTCATCCTCGAACAAGAACGGATAATTGGTAGGTATGGTATTCTCAAGCTCCCCTGTTGCCTCCTCCACACCTCGGTGCTGCCACAACACCATCACTAGCCTCATGGTCTTGCCTTGTACAATCTGCTCCCGGCTATCCATGATACGCATTGGTACCTCCTCGAAGGTCCCATATGTATGACAATCAACTCACCCCAATTCACCACATGTTTTGGATCTAGAGTATACTTCTAGAGGGTAGAGACATAAAACACCGCGTGAACACCCTATAAATTTGGTAGTAATGCCAACCTCCGTTCAACAAACCGGAGAACAACAAGGCCTCCCATATAGTGCCTCATTAGGTGCCATCTGAATGCTCACCTGATAACTATTGTTATAAGTGAACTTTACTAAGGATAAATGCTCTTCCCAGCTACCGTTGAGATCTAGGACACATGCCCATAGAATGTCCTCTAATATCTGGATGGTCCTCTCCGACTGACCTTCCATCTGGGGATGAAAAGTTGTACTCATCATCAACTGTGTCCTCATGGCCCATTGAAAACTCTCTCAAAAGTGAGCTATAAACCTGGGATCCCGATCTGATACAATAGATACGGGTACCGCATGCAACCAGACAATCTCTTGTATATACAACCTGTAGAACTCCTTCAGTGTGAAGGTCATCCGCACTGCCAAAAAGTGTGCCAACTTCGTAAGCCGGTCCACTATCACCCACATCACGTCATATCCTAGCGATGTCCGTGGCAAGTGAGTCATAAAATCCATCATGACATTCTCCTACTTCCATTCAACCACCTCCAAAGGCTGGAGTAACCCCGCTGGTCTCTAGTGTTCAACCTTGACCTGCTGACACGTGAGACATTATTTAACAAAATCCCCAATGTGTCTCTTCATCACAATCCAATATTATTGGTGACAAAGATCACAATACATCTTCATGGCACCTAGATGCACAACGAAGCAGGAGAAATGGAACTCCCTAAGGATCTTTTCTCTCATATCCGTTAACTAGGGAACTACAACCCTTCCCGTATACCGAAGACTATCATCTTAGTGAATGGCCTAGCCCTCGTCATCGGTACTTGCCTACACTCGATCCCTGATGGATAAAAACTCTAGGTCCTACCCTTGAGACTCGAACACCCCGCTTAGTAGGGATGGTGTAGCCACCAAGCTCTCTAAAACACCCTGAGTCTGATCCCTTTAGTGTAGCCTGAACTATCCCACAGTCTCCAGCATTTGCCACTCCCGGGAAGCCATACCGGCCAACACTCCATGTGACTTTCGGCTGAGTGCATCAGCCACCATGTTTGCCTTACCAGGATGATAATGCAAAGTGAAGTCGTAGTCTTCCAAATACTCCATCCACCTGCGTTCTCTCATGTGGAGGTCCCGCTGTGTTAAAATGTACTTCAGACTTTTGTGGTCCAAAAATACTTCAAATCATTCACCGTATAAATAGTGGCACCAAGCCTTCAAGGCAAAAACAATGGCCTCCATATCCATATCATGCGTAGGGAAATTCTGCTTGTGGTTTTTTAATTGTCGAGAACCATAAGCCACCACCCTCTCAGACTACATCAAAACACAATCCAGTCCGTCTCTGGAGGCATCACAATACATCGTGTACATCTATCCCCTCTCCGGGACTATCAAAATAGGAGTTGAAGTAAGCTTCCTCTTTAACTCTTGAAATGCCTTCTCGCACGATTCATTCCACTCAAACTTGACCCCCTTCCGGGTCAATCTCATCATAGGTGTAGTTATTTGGGAGAAGTCCTCGATGAACCCCCTATAATACCCCACCAATCCCAAGAAACTGTGTATCTCGAAGACTGACTTTGGCCTCTCCCAACTCATGACCGCCTCAACCTTCTCCGGGTCCACGGATACACCCAAAGCCGACACCATGTGTCCCAAAAACTTTACCTCCATAAGCCAAAATTCACACTTGCTGAACTTAGCGTACAACTAATGGTCCCTCAAGGTCTAGAGAATGTTCCTCAAGTGACCCTCATGCTCCTCCTCAGACTTGGAGTAGATTAGGATGTTGTCAACAAACATTACGACGAACTGATCTAAATAGGGTTGGAACACCCTATCCATGAATCGTCGACGGCATCCATCAATACAAAAGGCAATACGGTGAACTCAAAAATGCCCTGTACCGCATTCTGAACGTCGTCTTAGGGACATCTACCTCCTTAATTTTCAACTGATGGTAGTTAGTGCGAAGATCTATCTTGAAGTAGACCCACGTTCCCCTCAACTGATCAAAAATATCATCAATCCTCGATAAAGGGTACCTATTCTTGATAGTGATCCGGTTCAACTACTGATAATCTATGCATAACCGAAGGGTTTTGTCCTTTTAGCAAAGTAGCCCCGGAGCGCCCCAAGGTGAAGTGCTCGGTCTAATAAAGCTCTTGTCCAACAATTCTTACAATTGGACCTTTAGTTCTTACAACTCCGCGACTGTCATTCTATGTGGAGTCATGGAAATAAGCAATGTACTCGGATGCAACTCAATGTTAAAGTCTACAGCCCTATGTGGAGGTAATCCCAGTAGTTTGTCAAGAAAAATGTCCTCATACTCACAGAAAACCTAAGGTAGCCCCAACTCCTGTCTAACTTTGTCCTCCAAAGTAAGGCTCGTAAGCCTACCCACCAACTACTCGTGCCATCTAGAGTCGTACACAGATTGGGGCAAGGCATCGTGCTTTTCCCCTTGAAATTTGAAACAAACACCACCCGGTGTGTAGGCAGTTACCCTCTTCGATCACAATCAATAACGACCCGATATGCCGCCAACCATTCCATCCTACAGATGACATCAAACTCCGACATGTCCATGACCCTAAGGTCCACGGTCAGTAAAATCTCTGAGATATCTAACTAACAACCCCGACATATCTGATCAACATACACCCTAGATTCTAGGGGTGAATTTACATACAATGGCTCTTCAAAGGTATCAACCTCTAAGCCCAGATACTTCACACATGATGCGGATATGAATGAATGTGATGCACCAGAGTCAAATAACACCCTAACCAATAAGCGAGAGATTAGAAATGTACCCTAAATAACTTATTGATCCATTGGCTCAGTCTAAGCTGTGATGGCGTAGGCATGACCTTGGGTCCCCGAAGTCCTGGGCTGCATGCCTTGTCCTCGGCCATGACCCATGCCTTGGACTATTTGGCCTGATTGTGGAGTCCCCCCTCGTGACATGGTAGAGGCCTGAGTAGCACCCTAAAACTAATATTGGCTTCCCTGGCCCATGGTGGGGTAAGGAGGAACAAAATGTGTCTGTGGCTGCCAGATCGACAACTAGGACTAGGACGTCACGTAGCTCTGGGATCCCTGCCTCTGAGGACAATCCTGCTTCATGTGACCCTGCTGGTGGCAATAGAAACATGTTTGTTGACCTGCCTGAGATGTTGTCCTAAGGTTTCCCCCACCCTAGAAGGATCGACCTTAGCCTTGGCCCTGTCATTGATGTCCCTAAGGACTAAAAGTCATCTGTCTCTTTCCCGAGTTAGAAGAAGAGGATTGACCCTTCTCCTTCTTGTCGTTGGCACCCGACTCCCTGATGCTTCTTGCGTCATCAACCTCCCTCTCAATGACTATAGCTGTCTCGACCATTGAGTCCAAGTCTGGTAGACGGAGACCCACAATTTTCCCCAGATAGATAAATTCAACCCATCCTCAAACCTCCTCACTTTGGCAATATCCGTGGCCACGTAGTCATTGGCAAAACGGGCTAACTTAGTGAACTTAGCCACGTACTCCATCACCGTCATTGTCCCCTATTTCAAATCCAATGACTCTCTGGTCTTCGCATGTCTAACTTCAGTTGGGAAGTACTTGCCCATGAAGAGCTCCCAAAACTCTCCCCATGTCATTGCCTCCAAGTCCTTGGATTCCTTTGCCTAATCCCACACTCAGTTGAGCTTCCCCCTCTAGCTAGAATGTAGCTAGCCTTATTTTCGTGGCATAGGAGGTGATCTCCATTGCCTCATAAATCTTGTCCACTTGTCGGAACCAATGGTCGGCTACCATTGGATCTGCCCCTCCCTTAAAAATCAGAGGCTTGTGTGCCTTGAACCTACGGAGGTTACTTGAGCCTCCTTGTCCGGCACTTGCACTAGTCTGTGCAATTGTGGCAACTGCAGTACCAATAGCCTCCATGAAGGCTAATTAGTCAAAGGCTGGTGGGGTTTGATTATTGTTCTGGCCATCGTCTCGACGTCCTCTTCCTCTACTTGCCATCTAGACAAATGTAAGATAACAACAGAGCACCAATTCAGTATCCCAAAGTAGGGACCAAATTCAGAACTCTGAGATTCTTCTCCTTATCTCCCTAGCAGATCTTATGCCACCCACTAGTAGACCTTTACACCATGAACCATCCCATTCCCTTGTTTTTCGACCCCAAAGGTTATGTTTTCTAACCCTAGTGTCTCTTTTCCATATACATTTTACCATTTATAACATTCACATAACATATAACACACAACATGTATCATATTAAAGCACATAATCATGAAATACACAATGAATGCAATGGTTTGGACCCATGTTCCATGAAGCCCCAGGTAAGTCGTATACCTATAATCTAATACCAAGCTGTTACACCCCTAAAATCGGGAGTCCTTAATCAACCGTTGACCATCTGTCAACTAGCAGAAATACCCATGATTGTCGCCCGATCCAGCATCACGTCATTAGAATCCCTTTAACCGGGATTGTCACCCACATGTATAACACATGCATAAATTGCCATTTGACACACCTGGGTCCAATATACCACAATTTATTCTTATTTTATGTCCATTTATATCCTTGGAACCAAATAACTCAAAGCCCAAAAACATGGAAAAATAATTTTAAATTTTTTAGATTTTGGAGAACCAACCCATTTCATTTAACACCCTAGGTTGTAAAATATACCAAAGTAGGAAGGAACCCTACCTCTTGAAGCGTGAAATGACATTGGGAAGCCTCAAGAACCCAAAGTAAGCTTGAATCCTCAAAATCCCATCCTTGGAATCTTCGGTGAAACCTGTCGTTTTTGGTGTGGTTGCATAGCCCTCGATGAGAGGAACAACTTTTTCTCATGACTCGAGTTGATTCAAGCACAACTTGGCCCTAGATCACAAGGATAGCTTGAGAAATCCTTGTTTCTCTCTCTTTTTCTATCGTTCAACCGGCTGAGCACAATGGGGAATAACATCAGATTTTTCCCCTATTTATACCCTCTAATTGCTTGGCTCACAACGCGCCACACGACCCTCTTTTTTTCGGGTATGTTTTCACCCCGAAACGATTAAATTTCATCCCGGTTTAAGTTCAAAATATTTTTATTATAACTTGCCTCAATTTATTTTTCAACTTTCAAAATTTTATTAAAAATCCCATTTTTGGGTCAACTGAGACTCGACCGCTTTGTAAAACGCAAAATATCTGACTATCTCAAAATTCGATGAAAATTGACAAGGTATCTAGATTTCGCTAGACGAATCCAACAGTGAGGTCCGTTTCGTCATAAGAGTTCTAGAAAAATTCAGGTTTACAACCCATACTAAAGTTGTAAATTACCGTTTCACCCCTTTTGTAAAAAGTTTAAATTTACCCGGGTTTTACATTTTTTTCCCTTAAAAGAATTTCGTCCCCGAAATTCACACATACATACACACTTAACCGCATACATATACAACATTAATATTATACTTAAAATCATAGAAATGTACCTCCATCCTCGAACAGGGATGGATAATTGGTACGTATGATATCCTCACGCTCCCGTGTCGACTGCTTCACACCTCGGTGCTGCCACAACACCGTCATTAGCCTCATGGTCATGCCTTGTAAAACCTGCTCCTGGCTAACCATGATACGCACTGGTCCGTCCTCGAAGGTCCCATCTGCATCACCAATTAACTCACCCCAATCCACCACATGTGTCGAATCTGGAGCATACTTCTAGAGCATAGAGACAAGGAACACCGCATGAACACCCGATAAATTTAGCGGTAACCCCAATCAATAAGCCACTATACCCACCCTCTCGAGTCCCTCGAAGGGCCCAATAAACCTCAGCGAAACCTTTCCCTATTTTTTGAATCTGACCACTCCCCTCTTAGGCATCACCTTCAAGAAGACATGATCTCCCACCTCAAATTCTAGAGGTCGCCGTCTTCTGTCCGCTCTGAGCCATGAGAAGACACTTCTGTATCAAGTCCACCTTCTTTGACGTGTCTCTAATCAAGTCTTGACCCGCAGAGGGTCTCTTTCCAACCTCTGTCCAATAAACTGGAGAATGACAATGCCTCCTATTTAGTACCTCATAGGGTGCCATTTGAATGCTTGACTAATAACTATTGTTTTAGGCAAACTCTACTAAGGGTAAATGCTCTTCTCAGTTACCCTTGAGATATAGGACACATGCCCATAGCATGTCCTCTAACATCTGGATGGTCCTCTCCAACTGACCGTTCGCCTAGGGATGAAAAGTTGTATTCATCATCAATTGTGTCCCCATGGCCTGTTGGAAACTCTCCCAAAAGGGAGTCGTAAACCTGTGATCCCAATTCGATACAATAGATACGGGTACCCCATGCAACCGAATAATCTCCCGTATATACAACCTGCAGAAATCTTCCAGTGTGAAGGTCATCTGCACTGCCAAAAAGTGTACTGACTTCGTAAGCCGGTTCATTATCACCCATACCGCGTCATGTCCCTACGATGTCTGTGGCTAGTGAGTCACAAAATCTATCGTGGCATGCTCCCATTTCTATTTAGCCACCTCTAAAGATTGGAGCAACCCCGCTGGTCTCTGGTGTTCAACCTTGACCTGCTAACACGTGAGACATCGTCTAACAAAATCTCCAACGTGTCTCTTCATCCCACTCCAATATTATTGACAACGAAGATCATAGTACATCTTCGTGCCACCTGGATACATAGCGAATCGAGAACAATGAAACTCCCTAAGGATCTCTTCTCTCAGATCTGTTAACTAGGGAGCCAAAAGCCTTCCCCTATACCGAAGACTACCATCTGAGTGAATGGCCCTGCCCTCGTTACCGGTACCTGCTTGCACTCGATCCCTGATGGATAATAACTCTAGGTCCTACCCTTGAGATTCGATCATCCCTTTTAGTACGAAAGGCGTAGCCACAAAGCTCCCTAAAACACCCTGAGCCTGATCCCATAGTCTCGAGCATCTACTACTCCTGGGAAGTTATACCAGCCAATACTCCTCATGACTTCTGACTGAGTGCATCAGCCACCACGTTTGCCTTACCGAGATGGTAATGCAAAGTGAAGTTGTAGTCTTCCAAATACTCCATCCACCTACATTGCTTCATCTTGAGGTCCCGTTGTGTAAAAATATACTTCAGACTTTTGTCGTCCGAAAATACTTCAAACCGCTCACTGTATAAATAGTGGGGCCAAGCCTTCAAGGCAAAAACAATGGTCGCCAACTCCATATCATGTATAGGGTAATTCTACTCGTGATTCTTTAATTGTCGAGAACCATAAGCCACCACCTCTCGGACTGTATCAAAACACAACCCAGTTCGTCTCTAGAGGCATCACAGTACACATTGTACATCTATCCCCTTTGCGGGACTATCAAAATAGGAGCTGAAGTAAGCCTCCTCTTTAACTCTTGGAATGCCTTCTCGTACAACTAATTCCACTCAAACTTGACCCCCTTCCGGGTCAATCTCGTCATAGGTGCAGCTTTTCGGGGAAAGTTCTTGATGAACCTCCTGTAATACACCATCAATCCCAAGAAATGGCGTATCTCGAAGACTGACTTTGACTTCTCCTAACTCATGACCGCCTCAACCTTCTCTGGGTCCACAGATACACCCGAAGCTAACATCACGTGTCCCAAAAAATTTACCTCCGTAAGCCAAAATTCACACTTACAGAACTCGACATACAACTGGTGGTCCCTCATGGTCTGGGGAATGATCATCAAATAACCCCATGCTCCTCCTTAGACTTGAGTAGATTAGGATGTCATCAATAAACACCACGACAAACCAATCTATATAGGGTTGGAACACCTAATGCATGAAATCCATGAATGCCGCCGAGGCATCACGATGAACTTAAAATGCCCCGTAGCACATTCTGAATGCCATCTTAGAGATATTTGTCTCCCTAATCCTCAACTGATGATAGCCAATCTGAAGATCTATCTTGGAGTTGACTCGTGCTCCCCTCAATTGATCAAACAGATCGTCAATCCTTGGCAAGGGGTACCTGTTCTTGATAGTGACCTAGTTCAACTGTCGATAATCTATACACAATTGAAGGGTCTTGTCCTTTTTCTTGGCAAATAGCACCAGAGACCCATGCTCTGGCCCATTTGGCCTAATTGTGGAGTCCCCACTTGTGATGTGATTGGGGCCTGAGTAGCACCTTAGAACTAATACTGGCTTCCCTAGACCATGGTGGGGTAAGGAGGAACAAAATATGTGTGGCTACCCCATCGATGACTAGGACTAGGAGTGGGACGTCTTGTAGCTCTAGGATCCATGCCTTTGAGGACAATCCCGCTTCATGTGGCCCGGCAAGTGGCAATGGAAACATGTCCATTGACTTGCTTGATATGTTGTTCTAGGGTTTCCCCCACCCTGAAAGGATCGACCTTGGCCTTGGCCCTGTCGTTGATGTCCTTGAGGAGTAAAAATCCTCTGCCTCTTTCTCGAGCTAGAAGAAAAGGATTGGCCCTCTTTCTTCTTGTCCTTGGCATCTGACTCCTGGATGCTTCGTGCATCATCAACCTCTCTCTCAATAGTCATACTTGTCTTGACTATCGAGTCCTAGTCTTGAAGGCAGAGACCCACAATTTTTCCCCAGATATATAACTTCAACCCATCCTCAAACCTCCTTACTTTGGCCATATCCATGGCCACATAGTCATCAAAAAAATGGGTTAACTCGGTGAACTTATCCACGTACTCCCTCACCGTCATTGTCCCCTCTTTCAAATCCAAGAACTCCCTAGCCTTTGCATGTCGAACTCCCATTGGAAGTACATGCCCATGAAGAGATCCTGAAACTTTTCCCATGTCATTGCCTCCAAGTCCTTGGAGTCCTTTTCCCAATCCCACCACAGTTTGGCTTCTCCGTCTAGCTAGAATGTAGCTAGCCCTACCTTCGGAGCATCGGAGATGATCTCCATTGCCTCTAAAATCATGTCCACTTGCTGGAACCAATGGTCGACTACCATCGGATCCGCCCCTCCCTTAAAAATCAGAGGCTTGTGTGGCTTGAACCTCTAAAGGTTACTTGAGCCTCCTTGTTCGGCACTTGCACTAGCCTGTTCGGCGCTTGCACCTCTGGAGGTTACCACATTACTAATAACCTCCATGAAGGCCTGTTGGTGAAAGGCTGATTATTGTTCCGCCCACTCCCTCGGTATTCTTTTCCTCTACTTGCCATCTACACACATATAAGGCAGCAATAGAGCACCAATTAAGTATCCCAAAGTAGGGACCAAATTCAAAACTATGAGATTCATCTCCTTGTCTCCCTAGTAGAGCTTATGCCACCCACTAGTAGACCTTTACATCATGAACCATCACATTCCCTTGCTTTTCGACTCCTAAGGTTATGTTTTCTAACTCTAGTGTCTCTTTTCCATAAACATTTTACCATGTATATCATTCACATAATATATAACACATAACATGTATCATATTGAAGCACATAACCATGAAATGCACAATCAATGCAATGGTCTAGACCCTTGTCCCATGAAGCCCTAGGTAAGTCGTATACCTATGCTCTGATACCAAGCTGTGACGCCCTTAAAATCGGGGGTTCATTGTCAACCGTTGATCATCCATCAACCCCCAGAAATACCCCTGATTGTCGCCCAATCTGGCACCACATCATTAGAATCTCTTTAACCAGAATTGTTACCCACAGTATAACACATGCATAAATTGCCATTTGACCCACCCGAGTCCTATATACCACAATTTATTCTTATTTTATGTCCATTTATATCCTTGGAATCAAAGCCCAAAAACATAGAAAAACATTTTTAAAATTTTTAGATACCAACTCATTTCATTTAACACCCTATGTTGTAAAATATGCGGAGTAGCCTTTTTAGGAGATACCCTATTGAGCATGGCTCACCCTGCATGGAAAAACATATCAGGTGCAGGGTTCAGACCCGCGGAAGGCTCCTAATCCGAGCCTCAAGGATAAAGAAGGCTGAATTGTGGCTCTTACGACTCATTTTGTATAATTTTTGTTAAATTTTCATTTTGACATGTAAATATAAAAGAATTGTAATCGAACTCATATGAACTTTTTTTAATGTAAAAAAAAATTGCATGTAATTAAATGTTACATGAGTATGGATAAATGGACTCAATGTGGTCAATACTGTATATTAAACCTCGGATGGGTCACATGATTGTGTGATTGCACAGGTTATATTTTGGGTAGAGCTCCCCATACAAAGGAGACTTTGCCCAAATTTTGTTAAATTATGGGTCCCGATAAATGGGGCATAATGACATGATATCAAGTTACACGGTATCCACAGACATTCTACGGGTTGATGGGTGATCAACAGGTTTACAAAGTACCCCTAATTTTTAGGGTGTCACACCAAGTCTCTACTAGGGAATGCTACATGGTCTCTATAAAGGCTAGGAGACCTCAGGATGCCCTCCAAGTTGAAGTGTTTGACCATCAGGAAGATAGCACCTTGGGGAAAGGCGAAGCAGCAGAAGAACTTCAGCTAGTAAAGCTTGACGAGAGCCTTCTAGATAGGAGAATCTATATTGGCTCCTCACGTTCTCAATAGCAAGCATCCCACCTGGTAGACTTCCTCAGGCAAAACATGGATGTATTCGCCTGGTCCCACAAAGACCTAGAGGGCATCAATCCTAAAGTGGCCACCCACCAGCTCAATGTGGATCCCAAATACAAACCTGTCTGCTAAAAGCTGAGGAATATAAGTGCCAAGAGAGGCCAAGCCATGGAAAAGCTACTGGCAAACGAGTCAATAAGGGAGGTAGCCTACCTAGATTGGCTATCAAACGTGGCCTTGGTAACAAAATCCAATGGTAAGTGGCGCCTCTGTGTGGACTTCACGGAGCTCAACAAAGCCTTTCCCAGAGCTTTCTACGCATTGACATCCTTATTGATGCCACTATGGGACACGAGCTCCTAAGCTTTCTAGATGCTTACTCAAAGTATAACAAGATTAGCATGTTTCCTCAAGACCAATAGAAAACCTTCTTCATCACTCTTAAAGGCACATATTGCTATAGGGTGATGCCTTCCAGACTCAATAATGTTAGAGCCACATACCAATGCCTCGTAAAAAAGATGTTCAAGGCACAAATCAGGAAAACCATGAAGGTCTATGTGGACGACATATTGGTGAAGAACATGTCTGTAGTAGACCATTTGACACATCTTCAAGAGACTTTTGACATCCTAAGAGCCTATAGGATGAAGCTAAATCTTGGAAAGTGCACATTCGGCTTGGACTCAGGAAAATTCCTAGGATCATGGTCAACAAAAGGGGCATTGAGGCCAACCCAAACAAGATCAAAGCTATCTTGAATATGAAGTCCCTAGCTTCTGTAAAGGAGGTCCAGTGCCTTAATGGGGGATAGCAGCCCTCAGCAGGTTTGTCTTCTTTAAAATTCTCTCCAAATCCTTCTATTGGGGACCAGACATAGAGGAGGACTTCCAAAAGTTAAAGGCCAACCTTGTTTCCCCCTTACTCGTTCATGCTATACCAAGAGAGACCTTGTACCTCTATCTCTCCCCCTCTTGCTCTACTATTATCTCTGTCCTTGTCAAGGAGGATGTAGGAATCCAAAAGCATGTATATTACGTAAGTAGGACATATCAAGGGGCAGATGTAAGATACTTAGAGCTCAAAAAGTTGTCCCTCGTACTTGTCACCACCGCCAGATACCTTCTCTACTATTTTCAAAGTCATATCATCATGGTTGTTATAGATCAACCACTAAAGGGAATCTTGGAAAAGCCAAATGTATCTGGCTAACTCCTTAAATGGGCTGTAAAGTTGAACAAGTTTGACGTAAAGCACTAGTCGAGGGCAACCATAAAAGCACAATCAATTGTAGACTTTATGACCAAGTCTACACCACCACAAAAATCCTAGGAAGAAGCACTATACACCTCTGCGCTCACCTGCCTAGTACACAGTGCCTCAAGTCACCATGAGGCAATCCTAAGCACCATCCCCAAAAAGCTTGATGCCTTTGAGATGACATCTTATGCCCCTAAAGACCATACTCCTAGGCTAGAGGCCCTCAGCCCCCATCCACCTACTCCTCTAGAGTCACCAGTGCCCTCTCCCGAGCTCCTACCACAAGGCTCAACCATGCCTAAGCAGGCATACCTTATGGACATGAAATCGTGCCAGAGATTGTATGTTGATGGATCCTCTACTAGCGAGGATGCCATGGTAGATTCCCTTACCAAGTTTGCATTTGCAACCATACTTATGGGTCCAGCATTGACAGACGACTAGTTTGAGCCAAGCAAGCTCAAGAAAGAGGTGGATGATGTTAACTGTGCATCCTCCGAAGCCAATTGGATGACACCTATCTGAGCCTACCTAGAGGAAGGCACTCTCCAAGAGAATCTAGTGGAAGCCAAAAATTTGAGAATGAGAGTGTCTAAGTATGTCATCCTAAGTGACACTCTTTATAAAAAGAGTTATTCAATACCACTATTTTGCTGCCTCTCTCCCGAGGAAGTTGATTATACCATGAGAGAAATCCATGAGGGGATATGTGGAAACCATTGAGGAGGACATGCACAACCTCACAAGGTAGTAAGGCAAGGCTATTACTAGCCTAGCATGATCGAAGACGCCCGTGAGTTTGTGAGGAAGTGTGACAAGTGTCAACGCTTTCAACAGTGCCCAGATAGCCACCAGAAGAGCTCACCATCTTGAGCCTATGGCCCTTCTTAATATAGGGAATCGACATCCTAGGTCTCCTACTCATGAGAAGGGGCCAATGCAAAATTATGGTAGTAGCCATTGACTATTTCACAAAATGGGCAGAACCTGACTCCTTAGTCAGGATAACAGACCAAAAAGTGAAGGACTTTATATGGAGGAACAAAGTCTGCAGTTTCGGAGTACCTCATGCCATAGTAAATGATAATGCCTAACAGTTTGACAAAAAACTCCTTAATAGCTTCTATGTTGACCTACAGATTAATCAACCCCACGCGGGCCCAGCCCATCCACAGGCGAACTAGCAAGTGGAGGTCACCATCAAAGCTATCCTCCACAACCTAAAGGCCAGATTGAAGAGTGCCAAGGGACGATGGGTGGAAGAGGTCCCAAGAGTACTATAGGCTTACCAGACAACTCTAAGAAGCCCTACAGGAGAGATCCCTTTCTCCTTAGCCAATGGGATAGAGGTGGCCATACTAGTCGAAATTGGGTTACACTACCTTAGGGTCCAACACCATGACCCTAAAATTAATGAAAAAGGCCTTTGCAACAACCTCGACTTAGTAAAGAAGTAGAAGAAGATGGCTATGCTCAGGAACGCGAAGTACAAGTGTCGCATGATCAAGTTCTACAACTCGAGAGTGAAGCATCATTCCTTCTTTCCTAGGGACCTAGTCCTGAAAAAGGTTATCCTATCTACCAAGGACTCTCGGGAAGGGAAGTTAGGCTGTAATTGGGAAGGACCCTACATGGTTACAGAAGCTATAAGACTGGGCACCTATAGAATTCAAAACTTTGAGAGGAAAGCCCTGGCCTACCCATGGAATGTAGAGCACCTAAGGAGGTATTACCAACAGCTGGGGGCAAGTTAGTGGGTGCACAAGTCTACCTAAACTATCTCTTATTGCTTTAGTCAATTTTTGTTGTTTTCCACTTCAAATTATAAAATAAAATTTTGCAAGATTGTCTTTTTGAAAAACTATCTCTAATTCCATAGAAGTTCATAAACTATTTACAAAAGATAGAACATAACCTAGCAACAAAAAGAGAAACATGCAGATAAAAATACTCCTAATATCACTCACTACTCCCCAATCCACTCGCATCAAAGATCTACTCATCACCATCACTCACTAGTGCCTCATAAGGGACGAAGCCAGAGAAATCAATAGCAGGGAAAGCTACTGAGATCTTTCCACTGAGCTCCTCATAGTCATCAATGAAGGCACCTACAATGGCCCTCTCAGCAACTTCCCTCCTCTTCTCCATCTCAATGGAGTGAGTATCTACCATAGTAGCTCACTCAAGAGCTGCTCGCATGTCAGCCTTATCTAAGCTATCCGTAGCTCAGCCTCTGCTCTAGCGGCCCTCTCGTGGGATGCCCACAGCTATGTCACTGCTCTCACTTAGGCAGCCTCGCTGTCAGACTCCAGCTAGGCAGCCCTCTCATGGGAAGCTCGAATCTCGGTCTCAAAAGGTGCAGCTCTCTCAAGGGCTAGCTGATTAATACTTAAATTTTGCATATTACTATGCCTTTTTAGGACTAATTATACTTTGATGGAGTTTAAGTGATGACATTTCAGATCCTAAAGTGAACAAAGACTCAAGAACAACAAATATCACACTTGAGTGTAACACAAGTACATAAGGGAACAAAATTGGAGACGGTTGGAACAAAGCAAGAACGTTTGAATGCTAACTAATGTCCAAACATCCACTTGAACTATGAGGAGACCAGACTTCTGAGACATGGCATGTTGTAGGCAAGAGAGAAGACTCTGAGGTACTTGAGTACCACGTTCAAATGCCAACTCACATTCAAACATCCACTTGATTTGATTGAAGACCAGAGTGATGAGTGCAAAATGCTAAGTTCTGCATGAAGTGCAGAAGTGGGTTTCCACAGAACACCACAGACCACTTGAGTGATATAGTCAAACCCCATCTGGCCTTTGAACGACCCTAAAGCAAAGACAGAAGACACGTTCGAACGTCAGACCACGTTTGAACGTCCATAAAGCCAAAACAGAAATAACGTTCAAACGTTAACTCACGTTCGAACGTCCTCAACATACTGCCTGCAGAGTAGTTGGTTTTCACTTAGACTAGGCATCATACACTATTTATCCTCTCTTATCTTCCCCCTTCCCATTCCTTTGCCTATAAATATTCCCATTAGGGGAGCTTCATGGGTGCAAAAACATTCTCTTGTAAAGTAAGGAGTGAGAGCTTGGTTAGTAGGCCTAGACTACACCAAGAACTAGTAAGGAGTTTGTATGGAGGCTTAGACTCCCACTCATTTTGATTAATCTTAGATATATGTTATATTTACTTGTATCAAGTGAGTTAATTCATTTATTGGTTGAGGAAGCAACCCCCATCTTTTGGTTGAGGAAGCAACCCTCCACTTGTTGGTTGAGGAAGCAACCCTTCATTTGTTGGTTGCCACCCTCCAAGTAGTGACTAGCTTTCTCCTACTTTCATTGTTTATGTCCTTTACTTCCGTTGCTTGAGCTTCCTCCTTCCTTAGAGGAGTGAAACTCTTCCATTTTTCTAGAGCTTTACCAAAGCCGTGAAAGGTGGGACGTGATTCACTTAATCTTTGGTGAAGATCGGCTCTTCGTTTATTGTACTTTACCTTGTAAGTTCTCTACTTGGAGGGATGAGTATCACTCACTTTTCTAGCTTTACCCAAGCCATTAAGAGTGAGTAGTTCCTCATTCACTCTTTAGTAAGAGGTGATGAACATGTATTGATTATCCAGAAGCTATATCTGTGCATTTCCTTTATGCTTTAATGCTTTATATTTCACTTATTGAAGGATTGAATGCATCTAGCAAAACTAAGGTACTTTGTATAACTATGGGTTCTTTCTATGTCATGAATGACTCTTGCATGGAAAAACCCGTTGGTTCAAGGCAAGTACCTTGGCTAGATCTTCATGACACATTTAAATCTTTACTATTATTGTGCTTTATCTAAAGAATGGAACATTAATGCCATGGTTGGATGCCTTCTAGAAACACTTGCTTGTTTTTAGACGGGTTAAATCTCGGTATACGCAATTCTTGTCAACTTCTAGAAAGGCATTGGAATCATGTTCTTAATTCTTACAGTCCATATTAACATTCTGATTAATTTGTTGTTGACACGGTAGTTATTGAGTTATAAAACACAAGTATAATAAACTGGATGATTAACTACATGTTCTGATCCTCAAGCTAAAGGGTGACTGTTTTGCATTTGAATTTATCTTATATTTTGTATAGAAAACTCTTGGAAAGAATCTTCTATTCCTTTCAATAAATTTCATAACTTTAAACTATCAAAGTTTCCAATTACTTGGTCTCTATTGCTTCTTACTTTAAAACACCAATCATAGTAACCTATGGATTTGACTCTGGACTTAACCGGATTATTACTACAACTTGACTGCCTGCACTTGGGTGTACACATTTCAGATCAAGTCAAGTTTTTGGCACTATTGCCAGGGAACCATACAAGGTGTTTACGGTAAAAGGTAAAAAGACCTCACTTTTTGTGTATAAATTTGCTTCACTGTGTATAAAGTTGTTTTAATTAATTTTATGTTTGAGAACGCTCCTCACTATCAAAATTTGCCAATAGAATTTTCTAGGTCTGTGAATCAATCGGAAGTACTTTCACCTAGATCAGTAGCAGACTCTTGTGAAAGTAAAATGGCAAAGGATGAGAGAAGAGGAGAAATTCCTGTGAGAGAGGGGGAAGTGCCTAACATTTGAACTCTGCCGGATTACTTAAATCCCACAAGAAATAGTGTCCCCTCTTGTTTTATCTTTCCTGAAGATGCACCCCTCTTTACTGTAAAGACGGGGACAGTTCAACTACTCCCTCAATTCCATAGACTTGAAACAGAAACCCATATTTGCACATAAAAGAGTTTGAGGAAGTATGTGGAACATTTCAAGACAATTCTGAGCTAGCCAAAATGAAACTTTTTTCATTCTCTATAAAGGATAAAGCTAAACAATGGCTAAATTCTTTAAAAACTCTTTCAATACCTGACTGGCGGGCACTACAAAATGAATTTTTTAGAAAGTTTTTACCTCTACACCGCACTAATGCACTAAAAAGGCAAATCATTAATTTTTTGGTCAAAGAAGGAGAAACCTTTTACCAAAGTTGGGAGAGATTCAAGGATCTACTCCAGTCCTGCCCACACCATGCTTTTGAGAATTGGACTTTGGTAAGATTTTTCTATGACCCTTGCCTACTAGACTACATCAGTTTGTAGAAATGATGGCTCAAGGAGAGTTTATGAGTAAGAGTCCAGAGGAGGCATTCAATTTTTTGATACCATATCTGACAGTTCTCAGATGTGGGACTTAGCCTCCCCTACCATTGTTGAAGCCAAACCATCCACTTCCAATGCGGTAAATATGTCTTGAAAGATGAGGATGACCTAAGAGCAAAAATCTCCACCCTGTCTGAAAAACTTGAAGCGTTAGAGATGAAAAAGGTTCATCATGTTGATGTTGGCACTCCCATAGAACAAGTGTGTGGGATCTGTGCACTGATAGGACACCCTACTGGGGAGTGTCCAACCATTCCAGCATTCAAGGAAGTCTTGTTGGAATAAACAAATGTCATTTCTAACTTCAACAAGCCTTACTCCAACCCATACTCTGAAACATACAATCCAGGGTGGCGGAACCACCAAATTTTCAGTTGGAGAAACACACAACCAACTCCCATGAATCAACAACAAGGTTCACATCCACCACCTCAAGGACCTCCCACATATCAACCATACCAACCACCACAAAAGAGGAGCCTTGAGGACACACTAAATTAGTTCATGCAAAGTCAAATGAACTACAACAATAATTCAACCAGGCCTTCATTTATTTCAAAACCCAAATCACTCAATCTTTCGAGGATCTTAAAAGTCACATCCAAAAATTGACTCAATCTATGGTCACACATGAGAAGGGCAAGTTTCCTGCCCAACCAAAACCACCACAAGGCCAATTTCAGGTGGAAAATCCCACTATCATGGAAACTCTACAAGACCATGCCCAAGTTGTCACTACACTAAGAAATTGCAAGGTGATTGACAAGACCGTTAAAAATATGCTACTTCCAAAGAAAAAGCCTAAGTGAATCCCAATTAACTCACCAGTCGAGCCTGAACCAATTAATCCTGAATGTGTGAGAGAAGAGGAACCAGAGCCATCAAGGGAAAAAGAACTCTCATTTTCTATTCCTGCTCCTTTTCCTCATAGACTTAAAACTGCACAAAAGTTGAATAATCAGCCTGAATTTACAAGCTTTTTAAGCAAGTACAAATCAACATCCCACAATCAAACAGGTTCCATCTTATGCCAAGTTTCTGAAAGACTTGTGTATAGTTAAAAGAAGCCAGAATGTTCAAAAAATAACTTTCCTGACAGAATATGCCAATGCCTTGCTTCAACACAAAACCCCTCCAAAATACAAAGATCCAGGGTGTCCGACTGTGTCGTGTGTCATTGGAAACTTCAGAATTGAACAAGCACTGTTAGACCTACGGGCTAGTGTCAACTTACTCCCTTTTTTTGTTGACCAGCATTTGGGTCTGGAGGAACTCAAACCCACAAGTGTCACACTTCAGTTGGTAGGCAGATCTGTAAAAATCCCAAGGGGTATTGTGGAAGATGTACTTGTCCAAGTGGAAAACTTTGTATTCCTTGTTGACTTCATCATCCTTGATACTCAGCCAGCAAAGCATTCAGAGAACCCTATTCCCGTAAGTCTTGGTCAACCCTTCCTAGCAACTTCAAATGCACTAATCAATTGTAGGAATGGGGTCATGAAATTAACTTTTGGGAATATGACTCTTGAGCTAAATATTTTCAATGTTTCAAAACACCCAGGAGAAGACAAAGAAGAAAGAGAAATAAATTTCATTGACTTGTTAGTTTAGGACCATCTGAATAACACATTATGTGAAAATTCCACTAAATCCACTCTGTCAGAATCTATTACATTTGAGACAACAGATGAGATCCAAAGAATTGCCCGACTCATGCTATTAATGGACCTCCAAATTCGAAGAACTTTCACCAAGTGGCTTAAAGCCACTCTCATCAAATGTCAAGCCACCAAAGCCTAAACTGAAACCTTTCCTATCTGACCTCAAATATGCATTCCTAGGAGAGAACGAGTCATACCAAGTGGTAATTTCATCTAAGTTCACAGACTTGCAAGAGTCCAAATTGATTGAAGTTCTTAAAAGCCACAAAAGCACCATTGGGTGGACCATCGCTGACTTGAAAGGTATAAGCCTGTTAATCTGCAATCATACCATATACCTGGAAGAGGATTCAAAACCCTCTCATCAAAAGCAGCGAAGATTGAACCCTCACATGAAGGAAGTAGTGAAAATGGAAGTGCTTAAACTTTTAGATGCATGGATAATCTTTCCCATCTCCTATAGGAAATGAGTACGTCCAACGCAGGTTGTGCCCAAAAAGTCTAGGGTCACAGTTGTCAAGAATGAAGCCAATGAACTAGTACCAACTAGAGTCGTCATAGGATGACAGATGTGTATCGACTATCGAAAATCCAATTTGGTGAGTAGGGAAGACCATTTTCCTCTTCCTTTTCTGGACCAGGTTCTAGAGAGAATTGCAGGCCATGAATTTTACTATTTCCTGGATGACTATTCTGGATACAATCAAATTGAGATAACACTCAATGATTAAGAGAAAACCACATTCACATGCCCCTTTGGTACTTTTGCATTCAAAAGGATGTCATTCAGGCTTTGTAACGCTCCTACAATATTCCAAAGATGCATGCTGAGTCTGTTCAGTGATATGGTCGAAACAATTTAGGAAATATTCATGGATGACTTCTCTGTCTATGGTGACTCGTTTGATTTGTGTCTGGCCAATCTAGAAAAGGTACTAATAAGGTGTCAAGAAGCCAATCTAGTGCTTAATTGGGAGAAATGTCATTTCATGGTAACACAAGGCATTGTCTTAGGTCACATTGTGTCGTCTAAGGGCATGAAAGTTGACAAGGAAAAATTATATTGATTGGGAATTTGCCTGCTCCCAAGTCTGTAAAGGACGTTCGATCATTCCTAGGACATGCATGCTTTTACAAGAGATTCATAAAAGATTTTAGTACCATAGCAAAATCCATGTGTTATCTCCTGAGTCGGGACGTAATCTTTGACTGGAATGAAGCGTGCCAGCAAGCTTTTGATAAGCTTAAAGGCATTTTAATTTCTGCCCCAATAATGTAGCTCCCTGACTGGACTTTGCCCTTTGAACTAATGTG
>CAUOFW020003905.1:0-34208 GCA_963454935.2 Ilex paraguariensis
TTTTGAGGTGCAAAATAAGATTAACCCTAATTATAATGACAAAATATATATGTATATTTTTTCTTTCATTCTACTTCTCCATCCGACAAACATAAAAGAAAAACACAATCAATCAATTTCATTTTCTTTCCCTCCTATTAAACACAGAGAGGAAAGAACAATTTATTTCTCTAAGGATATAAAATATTTTGTATTTCAAAGCATAAAAAAATATTTTTAAATAAATAAAAATTAAAATTATTACAATTAAAATATTAATAGGACCCCGTATAAAATATTTGTCTAGGTCCAATTTACCTTTGGCCGCATCACAAATCTGACGTACTTTGATGTCATATCAGCCCTTTTTTGTTTCAGTGAACACCCTCAACAATAGGAAACTAACCTTGATTGGAGGATACCTGGTTCTAGTTTTGGTACATGAGGATGAAGTTGTTCTTTTTTAAATATGTAATTTAATCTGTGAGGGTTATTGTCACTTAAACAACACCTTTTGCGGATTTAATTTTCTCTTTTGATCATCTCATGTTGAGATATGTAAGTTGTTGCAGCTTGATTTTAACACTGACGTCTAGGTTCCACTAAAAAAATAAAAAGATTTTAACACGGCAGCTTTTGTTTTGCTATAAAACTCATTCATTTTATCCAAAAAAAAGATATAACAGCTAAAAAAAAGAGAGATTAAGATTCACGGTCGAGCCGTGAATCCATTGCTTTACAAACACCCATCAAAACTAACACATGATCCATGTGGATTGTTAACAACCTAGAGAGATAAAGAGCATGGTTCTGAAAAATACTAACCGATCCTATAATGGTAACGATAACATTGTAAAGGACGTTATGTAACGGAAACAAAAATTAGATTCGTGAATTTTAAATTTTTATTCACAATTCATCCTAAAAATGAATTTATCTATGTTTAACTCCAAAACTATTGAGATATTAGTTTTTAAGAGTTTATAGTTTATTTTATTATCTATATAATAAAGTAGCTTACAATTCAAATCTCAAAAGATAAACAAAATAACTTTTGTTATTCGCGGTGGAGATCGTTTTAAATTTTACTTTAAATTAATCTAACGGCTAATACAAACACCCCTAAATTTAATAGAAAAAATAGGCCCCTAAGAGTGTGTTTGAAGTGACTTTTTAAAAGCACAAAAAAAATAGTGTTTAAAAACCACATCTAGCACCACACCAACCACTACCACCACCACCAGCGCCACTCGCCACCACCACCAGCGCCCCCGCACCTACCACAGCGCACCCGCCACCACCACCACTACATCGCCCCACCACCACTACCACACCATTGTTGCCACCACCACCACCCCCCACCATCGTCGTCGTTGTCGCCACCGTCGTCGTTGTCGTCACCATCGCCGCCACCACCGCCACTGCCACTGCCACCGCCATCACCACCATCATCATCATCGCCCTTGTTGCCACCACAGTCATTGCCACTCACCACAACCATTACCGTTTCCTACCACCACTACTGTGCCACCATCTCTCAGTCCCATTACAAACTGATAATTAAATTCTTTTATCTCTTCTCTATATTTGTTATTTGATTTTGAAAATAAATACAAATATGTTTATTGTTTACTATTTTTTTATTACTCTGTGTCTTCAGGCACAGATAATAACTAGTATCATTATAAGTTACCTTAGATCTTAAACAATTTTAGCTTATATCTTAGCTAAACATACAATTTTATAGTGATTGTAAGCAAAGACAGATGAAAAATTAATAAAAAGAAAGTATAAAAATCAAAAGATGTTTTAATGAATTTGACCAGCTTAGATCCATTTGACCCACATCCTATATTATAAAAGAGCCAATGGCTCTTTCGTCCCACCTTTTCATCCACTACAGTTTCAAAGCAGACCATATCTCGTTTTTATTTTTTTGGTCATATATGAAGGTAATAATCTTAACTCATTATCCATTAATCTGTCTAGGGGTGTTCAAATTTTCGACCGACCGCAAGTTCCTACCCTACCGGACCCTACCCTACCCTACTGAAGAGCTAGCCGCAAAAATCGGGTAAGAATGCGGAATAGTTTTTTGTCTTCCGACAATTTTTGGGTAAGAATGCGGAATAGTCATCAATTTTCTGTATTCCTACCCTACCCTACCCTACCCGCAATAATTTTAAATATATATATATATATATAAACTAAAAAAACCCTAATCTATTGAGTCCTAATAGCGTTTGCGCCTCACATCTTACTCGGTCACTCCACTTCTCCTCCTTTATCGTTCCAGAATTTCCACCCAAGTTCTCTCTCTCTCTCTCTCTCTCTGGTGTGGTCTGGCTTGGAAGGTCTAATCGCAGACCTTCATTTACAGTAATAGATCGGTGTCGCTGTGTACGATCTGGTCATGAGTTGCAGATCAATACGCGATCTGATCGTGTCTGATCTGAGTTGCAAATTCATGAGTTTTTATCCTATGTTACAGATCGTGATGGCCTAGTCTTTGTTCCTATGTTGCAGATCTGGCTATTGCCATTTGTTTGTGTATACTTACGAGTGAACCTAAATATGGCCTCTGGTTGGATGTTGTTTGCATATGTCTTTCTTTTTTAAGGGCGGACACCACCTCTCTCTCTCAAATATATTTCTTTTTGGATGGTGTCGGTATGGTTGGTGGTGTTTTGTTGGAAAGGCCTTGGAACCAAGGCTAGTGATGATGCACAAAACTAAATAAATGGGTTGTTTGTGCCAGCAGTAACTTTAATTTCGGTTTGTTATTCATCGCAATATAGACTATTGTGAGAAACCGACTACTGTTATTCATCGCAATATAAACTATACCTTTAATTTCGTTGCTTGGCTTCTTGTCTAGTATATGTTAGCTAATCTGACTACTGTGAGAAACTGTATGTTTTCAGGAATGAGGAGTTGCCTTGCTCTCAAATGTTTACCCGACTTCCTATCCGATTAATCGGGTAGGAATACCACACCTGTCGGGTAGGGTAGGCCAAGAAAAAACTCTTCCATAAAGTATTGGGTAAGAAGACGGAAGAGTATATTTCCTACCCGTAGGGTAGGATGAACACCCCTAAATCTGTCCAACCTATCCATAAATAAATGGGTTAGGTAACTATATTAATTAATATGAGTTTTAAATGAGTTAGACAATATGATTCATTTTAATTAAGTGGGTTAATATGAATTATAAATGGGTACCCATTGGGTTGATTATTTATCTTTCTATTAAATAACACAAGTAATAAAATTAAATAAATATAATAATATACCAAAAAATACACACACTAATATACTAAATATACGCATATATATACTAATACATCAAAATACACACACACTAGCATACCAAAAACACCACCCATGACCACGCGGTCGACTTGCAACCTGTGACCCATAGGTTGGCCTGCTATCCATGGGCCGACCCATGACCCGTGGATCAACTTGTGGCCCACAATCGACCCCGACTTATTATGTGTGTGTGTATTTTTTTTATTACATGTGTTTTAATTTTTGTATTAGTGTATGTTTGTGTATTTTTGGTATATTAATGTGTGTTTAATGTACTAATAGGTGCACACGTGTGTTGCACGTGAATAATATTAAATTATTCGTTGTTAACATTTTATGTTATCATTTTGCAAGTTCATGTTTATATTTTGACTCATGAGATTTGAACGAAAAATGAAAGAGTTGAACAAATATACTAAGATTTGAAAGACAATATTAGTTCATGGTTGAGTGACTATAAGAGACGGAGGATGGATGAATTAAAGGGAAGAAGTAGTTGTTCTCCAACGATCTGTACATAGCCCCAGTTAGCAGGTGTCATAAAATTGCATAGGTGAAAATTTCAGTGCTAAAAGTACACATATTTGCAACATATAACCAGCATGGTCATGATTTTTCTCTTTTACAGTTGAGCTGCATGAAATGCATGCATCATTATCATGTCCACTGAATTGAATTGAATTAAATTAATTGTCATTATAATTCTGTGTAAATTGCCTAGACATGCCTAGACATGGTATTAACAAAATTGATAGTCTAGCACATCAAAAGTAACTTAAAGAAAAGCAAACTAACATGCACACATCGTAAACCCACTAAAATTTATCAAATCATCATTGACCCAACAACAAGATCAATAGAAAACCCTAAAAAAAAAACTACTGAATCAATAGAAGGGTGAAGAACAACTAAAATTACCTAAATCACTCAAGGTCCAAAAGAACTCATTCAGGGTCTTGCTTATGCTTCTTTGCTTAGTGCTTGTTAGATTCGCTTTTTATCTTAATTTCCATGCACTTCTCCATCTTTTTTCCCTTGGATTTTCTAGTAGAAAAGATAGATAATGTCATTGTATCTAACTTAAAAAGAACTTCTTATGATCAAAAAGAAAAGCCTTAAAAAGAACTTCATGATTGTAGCCTAAGACACAAATATAGATACACCACCATTATTTACGTACGGCTTAATCTATAATACAAAACATAACAAGTTTCAATAAACTCATCCAATAGTCTCAAATAGATCATCCAATAGTTATCAACATCCCTCTCAAAACTATTCACATTAAATTTTTCTTCCCCTCCAAATTTATCACTTCTCACTTATGTTTCACCGTGTCTTCAGACACAGATTACTCCTAGTTTGTCTATAAATATAGACACACAAATACATATATATATATATATATATATATATATATATATATATATATATATATATATATATATATATATATAATCTCTCATTGAAATCTAAGCTTTATAGAATTAAAGTCCAAATCATTTTGAGCATATACAAAGATTAAAGGCGGCAATAATTGTGGGTATGGTCCCCAACAACCACATAAAACAACTAGGAAGTTGTTAATCTTTAATGTCGTTGATTCAAACTTGTCACCTTCTCTCCGTAATAGTTTTTGATAAAAAAAAAAATAGAAAATATGGTAGTTGGATTAGGGTAATGGAATAAAAAATTCAATTCATTTCAGGAGATTTAATGATTCAAGACAATAATAATTATGGATTAGGCCGAAAAACAATATAATAGATAAAGAATTCATTTGCATATGTAAGGCATAAAAAAATTCTTAATAAGTCCATCTGTTTACCAACAAATAAAAAAGACTTGGAAAGAAACAAATTATAAGAAAAGACTTGGTGAGGTTGTTCTTTTCTTAACCTAATCCTTTGATATTAAATTATCCAAGTCAATTTTGAATTTTTTTATGGTTGTTAGATCAACCAGGTTTTTTTTTTAATCCCCAAAAAAAGGTAATTTTTCGAATTTTCCTTGGGTACCATTCATAGTTTGTTTGGAGGGGGAAGCGGGGGAGAGGGAGGTGACAAAGTTTGAACCCGTAATCACTTGCGGGCGAGAGTAAACTCTTTTCAGTGAGCCTCTCCCCCATCTCCCATAAATACTCTTCAATTCGTATACAATAGGATTAATAAAATTGTCGAATTAGTGTCAAGATATTTGTCACGTTTAATAAAATAGATTAAGTTATTATTAATAAAAAAATTTTTACTCAAAATAGCATGACATGAATATGATACTATGTAGTCTAGATGCTAGTATGTATATATATATATATATATATATATATATAACAACATATATATATATATAACAACCATACTTGCATTAATAAGGATGCACAAGGATATACCCAAAAATTTTATTGGTAAGCGTAGCCTTCGAGTAATAGAATATATATGTGTATGTGTGTGAGTGTGAGTGTGTGTGTGTGTAAAGTTACAAGGATTTGAAGCATAGTATCAATCCTACCTTGTGATGAGTCTGCAAATTGAGAGGAAAGAGTACCGAGAAAACTCTTTGTCTTTGTCTTTCTTTCATTTTAGTTTGTTGATCTATCACTCTTTATCACATACTGGTAACATTCCGAGTTATAGCGATCCAATGTTTTCCTTCCCCATATATTAGGGACATGAGTGATAAAGGAGTTGATGTGACGAAGTTATAGCAGAAGATTAGAAGAATAAGGAGCCAATTTTTAAACTATATGCAAAGTTATTGAATTTGGGAAAAGAATCTAAAGAGTTGAAATGACTAACATTAACTAAAGAGATAAAGAATTGTAACTGCCAAAAAGACAATTATTTATGTAAAACCAAAAGACATTTTCCTTAATGAAGGAACTTGGGTAGGTTATCTGTCACTCAGATATAACCTCAAATTGTATGATGCTAACAAAAAACATTAACTAAAATAATCATCAACTAATAGATATGCCCTATTAGATTGCATATATTGCATCTGTTGAGTTTAATACATAATTGTGCTATTATGTCTAATCACCCTCACATTTCTACTATTAATGGAGTACAAATGACATAATTCCTAATATTAATAGAATTGTTAATTGATGTTATGAAGAGTAGTGTTGTGTTTATATAATTGTTTAAAAGTATAATAGTCATTCAAAAGTTTTTCTTAGATCTTTGCATTTAGAAATAGTATAAATTAGTGTGTATATTTTTAGTGTATTTGTTTATATGTTTTGGCGTATTAGTCTGTTTTTGTATTTTGGTATACTACTAATATGTGTGTTTTTGGTGTACTAATGTGTGTATATTAAGAATTTTAATTTTTTTATGGGTTAATGAATTTAACCTAATCTATTATAAACTCAACTCATTTAATACATGAGTGAAAAATCAATTAAATTTATTTTAACCTAAACCAATTTAACCCAAGTCACCCATTCACCACCATTCATATATCTTATACTTCTCTCTCATAATTAATTATTTTCTTGATATTTTTAATCAGTCTAACATTACTCTTTTTCTTTTCCTGTAAGCCCCAATGGGCTACATTTACCACATAAACGAAATGCCAAAATTTGATTTGTTGTACCTAAAATCATGGGTTAGACAGTCAAAGTTAATTTTCAAGTGGCCCCACTTTTTTGCGCCATTGGCATAAATTTCCAATTATAAATACCTGATCGAAGAAAACGTTTGCAGGACAGAGCAAAGAACAGCAGTGTTTGCAGGTAAATGTGCCGCAATTGCTCTCTCTCTCTCTCTCTCTCTCTCTCCCCTCTCATCTGGTTACCAATTTCATTCAAAGAACCTTTCTTCACCATTTTTCATAGGATATTTTTCATATTTACTTGAGCCCAATCGTTCATTTAGGGGTTTTTGTATGATTTTTTCGAGTCATTTATAATTTTGGGGGTTTTGCAACGTATCTAAAAAATTTGTGATCGACTCTAATTTTTTTGGATAGATACAAAACATTTAGAGGTTGAACTGTACAGCTGGTGTGGTCATTTGTGCCTGAATAGTGTTTGAATTTGTGACTGCAGAGAAGGCATTGGATTATGGCGTCTGAATCCTCCAACGATACGGAAATTACTTCCATTTTCAGTTCGATCTCCGGCGAGTACCGATGGGTCCATCAAATGGAGGAGAAGTTCAAAAAAGAGCTCAAGATTGACATCAAGTGCGACTTACCTTGCATCTCTCGAGTGCCCGAAACCTTACGAGCCGAGAAGCCGGAAGCTTAGGCCCCCAAGCGAATAGGCCTCGGACCATATCACCATTTTCGGCCTGAGCTCTATCATATGGAGAGGGAGAAGCTAAATGCAGTGAAAAAAGTTTTGACAACGGACCAGACCGCTCATTTTCGGCAACTCATTGTCGATAAACTGGTGGAACTTGAGCCCCAACTCCTCGCATGCTACGACGAGTTCTTGGATATTAATGGCCATACATTAGCATGGATATGGGCAATTGATGGTTTGTTCTTGTATCATCATTTAGGTGTTCCAGTAAATTGATGGAGAACCGGCTAAATCAGTTTGAACACAGACCTGTCCATCTGCTGGATTATATGTACCATTTAATTGTAAATTATCGGAAACATGTGGTAGAGTCTTCTTCATTGATCATATCCGTAAAAACTGACTGTTGATTTTTTGGGGAACACAGAAAACATGCTACAACTCTGCAGTTCTTTAGGAATTGGAGGACCTGCTGTACAAGCACTTCAGAAACATATACAGTTCATACAAGCATTGCCATGGGAGAACATTCGATCTCTATTTCAAAAAATTGATATTGATGGAAATCAAAATCCAGTAGAAGACATCGAGATTCCTTCGGTGTCAAGCCTACAAAAAACTGTGGGAATCAGGTTCACCATCACAGAATTGGGAATCAGGGGCATCAAATTCGATGAAAAAACACTTACTTGACACCTCCCTGTAATCACTCTGAATGATAACTCAGAAGTTATATTAAGAAACTTGGTGGCTTATGAAGCTTTGTCTATGCCAGTTGGGTCTACCCTTGAGCTTGCAGAATATGTCGATTTGATGTGTGGGATTGTTGATACAGTGGAGGACGTGAAGATCCTCCGGGAAGAGAGAATCATTGGTGGCGATCTTTCTGATGATCAAATTGCAGATATTTTTCACGGGATAAAAAAATCCACTAGCATGAATAGGAAATCTAAACTGACGAGAGCTATTGATGAAGTTAATAGGCAACACGAAAATAGGACAAGGATGAAGGCATGTAGATTCATCATGAAATATTTGAATTCCTCGTGGAATTTTGTCCAAACTTCATGGAAGGTTTTATCACTTTCTTCTATCATCGTCGCAATCTTGCTGCAGACTTTGCAGGCGTTCTGTGAGATCTATGGATGTAGCAACCGTTGGGTTGGGAAAAGCAAAGGAAAAAATCTTAATTTTCCTGGTATGTCGTCTTTTGTTATGTAATACTAGCAGTAAGTTGGCCTAAATACACTAGGTAGCACAAATAATTCTATCATCAGTGGTGTATTATAAATATATAAAATAAAAATTAATTTTTCCTTCTTGTTCTACAATTGCACAATTCAAAATCAATCTTGTCCTATTATTTTTAAAAAAAAATTGGGAGAGATTTTCTTTTTGTCTTAGTGTGAAAATGTATGGGAAAAGTGGAATTTTCAACTTTTGAGGAAATTTGACATTTATTAAAGTAAAAAAGTATGGGCTGATTTTAAGAGAAACTTTTTGGTGATAATTTTGAATTATTGGATTTAAGTGAATTTCATTAAAGAATTTAAAATAGATCTTGTTTTGTTATATAGATTTTTTTATTCCCTCCAATATTTTGTTCCACTTCCTAACCGTTCTTGCTTCAAGGTCTTTAGGATATCAAAATATGTCTACAATACATATAATTTCCAATAAAATTAATGAAGTAAAGGAAAAGAAAGACCTGTACCAAATATCAAACAAACTGAGAGTATAAAATTCACAATGACAAATAAAATTTCAATCACTTTACAATAAAATTCACAATCTGACAATTTCAAATTCTCTAATGTTCCACTTGGTATGATAAAAAAAATGGGAAGATGGAAAATTGGATAGATAAATAAAACATCATGTTTGATAAAGAAGAAAAATAAAAAGGATGAAAGAATGGATGAATTAACTTTTCTTCCGACTCACCAAAATCAATCCCTCTAAAATTGAATGAAAAATTAATTATTTATGTTAAAATATGTTTTATTTGTTTATATATCATTTTATATATACATATATATTATGTATCTATTAATTTCATATAAAAATACAATAGTAAAATATATATATATATATATATATATATATATATATATAACATAAAAATTTTAAATTTTAAATTAAAAAAAAATATATTTTTTCCGGGTAAATTTTTGACCCAATACGATGATACGACTCAAACTCAATACGAAAATAAATAGACAACTCACAACTCGGCACGACACAATTAGATAAATGAATTAAGTTAAATTTAACTAATATTCAACACAAACTCGTAATGACTCCATGTGAATTTGATACGAGAGTCGGCGCAAAAAAAAATCGTCATTCACCCAAAAACAAAGGAAATCTTTTCAACCAAACGGAGTATAAATCAAAGTTGGTAGAGAAATTAATTGGAAGCCTCAATCCACGATCTCACAATTTCAATTCAGAGAGAAAGATAGAGGGGGAGAGAAGAATTACATTTGTGAGAGACAGAGAGTGACAGTGGGGAGAATCTTCAATGGAGTGTGTGTGTGTGTGAGAGAGAGAGAGAGAGAGAGGTTTATTATAGTATTACACACTTACCTTACGTTACAGAAGCAAGGAAAGGGAGGAGAGGAGAGTCAGAATCCACCGATTGAAGGCTGAAGCTGTTGAAGCAGCTCTTGCTCGTCGCCTGAGTATGAGGGACTAAGTGAGACAGATCAAGTTGAGTGGTTGCCTCCCTGAGATGATGTTCTTCGCCGGAGTGTGGCCACTGAACTGAGGGAGTGAGGGTGAAGTGCGACTGCCTGAGAGTGCGAAGTGAGAACTGAGAAGTGTTCTGTTTTGTGCGATTCAGCGATTGATTTAGGGCAAAATGTCCAAATAGATGATTTTTTTTTCATATGTAAGTAGCGGTGATCATGAAATTACGATATTTCATCTTTTTTACGGTACTTAAAAGAAGAATATTTTTTTGAGCTATCATATACTATTAAGTGTACGACTCCTATCTAAATTCCGTCCACGTCAATCGGAAGGAAAGTTCGATGAAAAATTGAGTGAATATATATTTTTTATTTATTAATTTTGAAATTATTTTAACAATTTAATCAAATAATACGTACCAATTAACTAACACAATAAATCAATAATACTAAAAAAAACATAATAAATTTAATAATACATAAACAATTACAAGAAAAACATAATAAGAAGCCATAAATATCAATAAAATATTAAAATTTCTAGATTTTATATATTTATATGGTAGGGTAGAATAAGAACACGAAAATTTTGTAAAAATTCTATGTTTTTATCCTATTTTTTACAAAATATCAAAAAAAAATTTGAGTTGGCCTACCCAATTCTTTCGGGTAGTCAATCAATGGAACTGAGTAGGGTAGGATAGAATATGATTAAAATTTATGAGTAATTAGAAATTTGAACACCCTTATATATAAGCATTGATTTTTCAACCGTCCAATTTGAAAAACCTGTTCGGTTCACGATTTTGGTTCAAAATCGATCAATTTAATAATACTAAGTCAGTTCTCTTTCTTATGTGGTCTAATTAAAAAATCGGACCAGTCTAAATCCAGAGTAATAATTAAACTGGTCCGATCAATTTGATTCAATCCGATCCGATTCCAATAAGACTGCTTACGAACTTCATATCGGCAACAAAGAAAGCTTTGAAAAGTCTGAATTTCATCCCATGGAACCAACGTTTTTTAAGTTTGAATACAGGATAACAAGTTTTTGGTTTGAGTAGATGAAAAACGATAAGAGGCTTTCTATCGTTCTTTTTGGAGCCATTCTAGAAGTTTCGGTTAATTCTAAATAATTTAGGTCTTAAAAGGATAAATTATCAGTTGTTATGATCGACTAAGACCGATCTTGAAAAATTAGAATCAATACAGGAAAAGTGGGCATCACATCGCCATACACCTCTCTACAAAGCCAAAGTGCACTAACAAAATTTTTCATAAAGAGCTAATTCCATATGTTGAATTAGAAAAGTAAAAAAAATAGATCTGAAATTTTTTCCAAAAGATTGATTTATATTTAAAAAGGTAAAAAAAAAATATCAAACTCTAAAAATTCAAGCTTGGATCTGAAAATTATTGACTAAATTTAGTAAGAAACTAAATGAGATTGGTAATCAAACCCAATATGACCTTTCGTTTCATAGAGAGATGAGAGATAGAGTCGGAATGATTCAATAATAAGATTAATGTTACATAAACTTAACAATTAGACTTAAAAAAATAAATTTGATAATTACAACTATTGAATAAGTGGTGGGTCTCAATAAATATTGAGAGCCACAGTAAAATCAATAGTTATAATTATCAAGTTTATTTTTTAAATTCATATAACATTGCTCTAATAATAAACAATCAACACTGCGCTATGTGATCAAGGGAAGGGAGATCAATATAATGTCTAATCCCATGATTTGTGAGATTATTCATTACTTGAGAATGGGAATGGATTTTAATTCCTAATACCTAAACATTTAAATGGCATTACCAAAGAATTCATATTCTATTCCCAAACTTTATATTGCATACCAAACACACCGTAAGTGATTTTTGTTTCGGTTTGATTAGAATGAAGACCAGGTAGATTTGTAATTCTGATGACATATTATGTGGTAGATTTGGATGAGAAAAGGGGTTCTGATCTTCAGATTTGCAATAAACGAGTTATATGAAAATACGACTTAAAAAAAATAGGACATGACTCAATAAATAATTGGGTAAATTATATTGACATCCTCTTAGATTAGCCTAATTACAAAGATGCCCCCTTAAGTTTTTAAAATTATACTGACACCCTTTATTGTTACCTATCCATTTCACAAACTACTCCTGTGGTTAGTATCATTATTAATAATGTCAAAAAAGTGATTACAACATCAACTTTTAACACTTTAATACCCATATTATTCCTAAACAATATTAGACTAACATATTTATTTTTGTATCGTATTTATATTCGTATTTGTGTGTGTGTGTGTGTGTGTTTTTTTTTTATAACGTGGAATATCTCTAAGACAGGGCCACTTTGGACCCATCCGTACGAAAATAAAGTCGGGTACCTACAATCACCCTCAAACCTTAGGTATCGGTTCAGCCTGAGAGACACCAGCGAGAGTCGAACCCCCTAATATCCGCGTCTGCGGTTTGTATGGGTTTAACTCCATCTGGGCTACCTGTGCGAGTGTATTCATATTCGTGTTGACTTATATAAACTTTAAATAAAAAAATTTAACACTAATATTTAAGTTTAAAATTCTATTATCACTTAATTGAATCTATGCTCATATTTTTTTTATAAATTAAAAATTAACTTAATAAAAATATTAATAATAATGAGTAAAAATATCATTTTTGTACAATAATTATGTCAGTGCTTAATAAACAACAACAAATAATTAATATTTTATTTTTATAATACTAATTAAACATTTGTGATGTGCCAATTTCATATTGTTCGTATTAACATACAAACAAAATTATAGAAGAAGTTTGACACGATTAAATAAATGGGTTGATCTTGTCAATTTTAAGTTTGATGAATTGAATCCGAAAATAATACATTTATTAACATTTAAATATATGAAAGGATGATAAGTAAAAAAATAATATATGATGAGGGTAATTATGAAAATTATTTTTTGTTATATTTGTTAAGGGATGACAGTGTAATTTTAAAAAATAAAAAGAGTATTTTTATAATTAGACCAATCTATAGAGGGTGTCATTTTAATTTACCCTACATAATTTTATTTCTGCATGACACATATGTACCATTAAAACGAACGAAATCCGTCACTCTTGCAATTACGTCACAAGTCTAAGGAGTTTTAGTTAATGTTATCAGAATTAGACTGGACAATTTGATCAGACGAGGTGAATTATAAACTAGCATTTAGAACGTTCCAGTTCTTGAGTTAGTTAGACCACATAGGCATGGGAATCATCTTTGAACCATTAAATTAAAAAATTGATGAATCAAACAGATTCTAAAAATCGGATAATTAGAGTCTGACTCGCTCTTTATTTCAGCCTTCAAAGTTCAAGTCTTCCTTTTCAGACGACGAACATGCAACAGTTGAAGACTTTCTTCTCTCAATAGGCAACAATGACGAGATCCAAGCGAGAAATCTTGCGACGAATTTCTTCCTTCTCTAGACGACAACGACATCTTTTATATCTCTTTGTTAAGTCCTCTTTCCCTCCCTCTTTGTCTGCTGCACTTGCCTGTTAACTGTTAGTCATGAAATGTGTGCAGAACAAATGGCTCTTTCGCATTCTTCAAAGAAAAGTTCGATCATTTCTATCTTACTGGCTGGCATTAATTGTCATTTACTACTCTCTCTCTCTCTCTCTCTCTCTCTCTCTCTATCACACATACACACTTATTTTTAATTTAATGAAGTCCAGTCTGTCCAGAGCCATTTCTTCCTATTGTTTTCATATATTTCTTTTTGTTTATTGTTTTACTTTATTTATGCAACGTATAGTTTTGATTTGTTTGTGATAAATAGTAATCTTTTTTGTTTATGTTCTTTATTCTTTGAATCTTATGACCATATTATTTTTTTTAGTTAAATTATTATGTTTTATAATTTTTTTTATTATACGACCGGTACAACTAATTGACTTAACGGTTGAATCAATGAACAATTAATTCAATTCCTCTGTCGATTTGATGTCCAATATGATTGTAACTAGTAATTGCCCATGCCTGAAGGCACGGGATAACGAAAATTAAATTAAACTATGCGTAAAGACACTTTACTAACTAAAAAATTCATCAATTTGAAATAAATTTTTCTTCATTTATTTTAATTAAAAAAATTAACATCAATCAAGCTCCCGCTAAGAAAATCTCAACTTATTTACAGAGTTAATATATTTCATTGTATGTATCATTGTCGAATACAAGCTATTGCATAACCAATCAATCTCAACAAAAAATTACCCAAACAAACTTCATATCAATAAGATTGCTAACAACAACCACCACAATATTGTCTGATTGAGATCAACATCATTTGGATGTGAAGTCACAAAAAAACAATCCCAAGCATGCTTACATGTATACCCGAAAATCTAAAACGTATATCCTTTTGCTTTTCTCGTCAGTTGGAATCAACATAATTCAAAAAAAAATATATCCAATAGCAATGAACTCATGTTTGCAAGTAAAAAATAAGGCTCAAACCAATTACTAAACTTACCACATAACACACAATATAATTTCAACTACGATAACAATAAAATCATAAATATGAGCTACCATATTAAAAAGGGAAAATAATAATGAGAACCAACGTAATAAAAAACCAACTCAATCACCATCTACCATATTATAGTTCTAAGAAATTAAAAGCTTTAAACAAACACTTTTCAAAATAAAATATACACTTCCCGAAAAATTCAACCCGAAAACTAAGTGAAACACTATACACATGATGGAAATTCAATCCCAAAGCCGGATTTTTTTTTTTTCAAATTATTTACAAATCAAGTCTACAATGAAAAACCAAAAAGGTCACACTCGTTCCTATAGGCACCGTAACACAAAAATAAAAAGTCAACAATTGATGCATTAAGGAAAAAAATTACAATGAAAATAAAAAAAATTTCAAGGCCTCTAGCTCAAAATGTCCAACTGCTTGAGTTAATAATTGAAGTTTGTAACTAAAAGTGAGCATCGATACTTTGACCATCAAATCCAGAACCATACAATATAACATTTGAAGATTTTGCCTTAATAGCATTTCAATGATAACATCAAGATTTTTTTTTTTTGGACTGGGATAACACAAATTTAATAGGAAATTGAGACTACAAACAAAATCATTCATGTTAAGATACAATTAAAATAAAATTGGTTGCCACTCAAGACCAACATTTTTCACCTTAAATACATAGAACAATTAATATCAATCTATACTAATAAAACAAAGGCTTCCATGGATTTTTTAAACTGTGACAATTTTACAGTTAAAAATGTTTAAGTGAATTTTTTGGAAGTAGGAAAAACCCAACTCTCACCATTTTTTTTCTGGTAAAAGCAGTGCATCCATTGTCAACATGGGTCCAAATGCCTAAAATTAAATCCATCACCATGTAAATAACCCAATTTCATATTTATATGAAATTCACGAAGCCACCAAGCATATATCTGAAAAAACATAGCAAACATAGAAACCATTTGGCACTCATGCCTAAAAGCAACACTAATCTAAAAACCAACAAACAATTAAAATCATTTCAGGATATAATCATTATTAGAAAGAGAAATTACATAAAATTAAAACCTTCTATACTATTGTTTTTTCTCTAAAATGTATTGCTTGTATTCTAAAATCTCATAGAAGTTCAACGTCTATTAACAAGTTATTGCTTGTATTCTCTATACGTGGCATAAAGGTCTATTAACAAAAGTTCAACGTCAACTGTCACATGACAGTGTTAAAGATAAATCTATAAAAGCTTATAACCGAGTTAAACCCATGAAACTCAAATTAATCTAACTTAAGTTGTCCTATAAAAACCATGTCGAATGTAAAAATCATTAAAGCAACTCACAAATTACGTGGATAACACCAAATTTACCAGAAATCCAAAAAAAAAAAAAATACCAAATTCACAACAATCAGTACAAAACTCAAACAACAAATTCACTGAGACAACACCAAATTCATAAAATAGAACAAAAAATAAACAAAATCCAAAGCATGTAAACCCAAAATAATATTTCCCTACACCCAAAACAAAAATAAATTGATTCATCTGTAATCCTCAATCTTGTACTGGCTGTCGAACGGATTTTTCCAGTAATTCTTTTCATTAACAACTAATCAAGGAAAACCTCCACAGTTTTAGATAGAATAAGTGCAAATAGCCCAAAAAAGTCTAAATTGACGAAATCTAATGAAATAAAAAAAGTCCAATGATAGAAATGACAGCACTAGTGCTTATCAAAGTCTCACCAGGTGGCCTTACATAAGAGTCCATCTAGCACCATTTGAAAATCAAAGTTTTTTTGCTCAAGTGTTCATCAAACAATGGTTGTGTTATATAAAGCACATAATCGAGATTTAATGAGCTACACCCATTTGAAAATCAGGCTTCTTATTTTAAACAATTAAACTACACTCATTTAAACAATGAAACCAAACCGAGATCTAATGAGCCCATCCACAAAGAAGGTCATGGTTACTATGTGAAGAGACCAAATACTTGTAACCATGACCGTATCAAACATTTTCAAGAAGCATTCTGGGGGAGAGGGGAAGCAACTCTTTTTGCACTAACAACACACAATAAACCTCAGACGAAAAAATATCAAGCCAATCACGTACCCCCAATGCCACTCATGGAGCATCCAACATATGTAATTATCAACACTAATCCAAAACCCCAAACTGTATGGCTGCCACATGGAGTATCCCAACTCATACCCAATTGCATGTAATAAGGTTTCTGATATTTTACATTCATTGGAATTATGAACAACCAGGTAAATTAAACATATTTAGAAAAAAAATTAACAAATTGTTCAATCATCCCGAATTGTTCCTGTTTTACCAAATTACAGTTCCAACAAACCATCCCATAACTCATAAGCCATAACAACATAATCAAATCCATAGCACTCAAATTTACCAGAAAGGAAGAAGAAAACAGGAACAATTTTCTACACATTCACAATCAAAGGGTCCTCCAAAAAAATAAGAGGGTGTGTTTGTATTGTAAATTATAAGAGCGTGTGTTTGAATTGTATCTTAAAAAATAATATGGTAGAGGTACAAAAGTCATTCCACACCAACAGATCACCAACAATACCACTTCCTTTGCCAATCACTAACATAGTGTGTATAGATATATAAACATGCAGATCTTTGTTTAGATCTAAAGTTATACACAAATCTAGTTACTTTGGAGATCTTCGACAATGCTGAATCCAAAGAGGACGAAATTTTATATGTATATGAAAACAGAGGACAAAGCTTGACGCTAGGTTTGAAGAGGACGAAACTCGATCTTTAATGATGCTGGATTCGAAAAGGACAAAGTTCAAAAAATGGGTGAAAATGCTTCCGACGAAGCTTACTGTTCATACTTCATAAAGGAGCTGTGTTTATCGTGTTTTAAAATTTTTTGAGGATCTTGTTTGAGTAAAAACATGCATACGATGATCTCAAAAAAAAATTGAAAATAATTTTCAAAAAATAGCAGTCCAAATAATATTTTTGTGTTTTCTTGACATTAGGTTCATTTTAACCGAACAATCCGAATAATTTTCAAAAAACAGCAATCCGAACAATGTTCAAAAAATTGCAACTTTTAACCAAACAATCAAACAAACGCATATTTTTAACCGAATACCACAAACCCGCAAAAAATCTGGTATTGTGTATGATGTATCCCATATTGTTCGGTTAACCGAATACCTCAACACAATGGAGTATCCCATACAGTTCGGTTAAAAATAAACTAAAAATCTGAAGGCACCAACGATATACCACAAACCCACAAAAAAACATTGGTGAAAGTGTGTGATGGACAATCGATGAAAGGGGAAGAGGGAGGTACCTGGGCTGAGCTGTCTTCTGCCATGTGCATGCGAGAAGGCAAAGCGACTGAAAGGAGAAGAGAACTTAGCTGTAGGACAACGATCTGTGTGATGGACAATGTCTGTGATGGACAAAATCGGTGGTTGCTGTGAAGGATGATCTCTTCGAGCAATGGGATCTGTGTAAGGGGTCCGGGTAGCCGGGGTCTGTCGCCGCTGTGTTCAGCCATGAGCCATGGCAGAGGAGTGAGAGGTGACAGGTGAGCAGAGAGTAGCCGTGTAAGGGTTTGGGTAGAGTGCAGGGGTGAGTAGTGTATATGGGTTGGATTTTATTTGGGCGGGATTTTTTTTTTTTTTTGGTGTGGGATGGAACGTGGGTCATTATATCCGACGGAAAGAATTAGATAAAATTTAGGCTGTTGAATTAAATTTAAAATGAATTTGAGTTGTCTTACTGGTTTTTTAAAAATATTTAAATTAAATTAAATTTTATAGTCGAAAAAGATTCAAACGAGGAAGAACTTCGAAAAAGAGCTCAAGATTGACATCTATGGCCATTCACCTTGCATCTCTCGAGTGCCCGAAACCTTAAGAGCCGAGAAGCTAGAGGCTTATGCTCCCAAGCGAATAGGCCTGGGACCGTATCACCATTTTCGCCTCGACCTCTATCAGATGGAGAGGAAAAAGCTTGTTGCAGCCGAAAAAGTTCTGAAGCCGGACCAGATTGTCAACTTCCAGCAACTCGTCGTCAATAAACTGGTGGAGCTTGAGCCCACCGTCCGGGCATGCTACGGCGACTACTTGGATCTTGATGGCGATACATTAGCATGGATTTGGGCAATTGACGGTTTGTTCCTGCACTATTATTTGGGTTATTGGAACCCCAGTTTTGATTCTTCAGGTATGAAATTGACACAGGCTATATATATATATATACACACACACATATACATGCATTATACAATATTACCACTTTTGTTTATGTTTTTATAGCTTTAAAACGCCTAGTACAAATTTATACTTGTGCAGTGTGCACCACTCGACTTACGCTTTACAAAGTAATTTGAAATTAAGTCATCACCATTCACCAGGTGGTTTGTACGAGTATACACTTATGTATCTTTCTATTTACACTTTACAAAGTGACGTGAATTAAGTCATCACAATCCACCCCCGTTAAGTCCAGACATCCAGGTTTGGTTCCTACTGAAGGAACCAGAAGCCTTATTCCAATTTTTTGCCGGAAAAGTATCATCGCCGAAAATTTTTCTGTCGGAGTTTTTCCAGGCGAATTTTTTGGGAGCCCTCCGTTTTTTTTTTCGGCTTAGAGCTTAATGAAAGCTAAAATCATTCCAAAATAATGAGGAAGAAACAAAGAGAGAGATCTCGGAGAGGTCTTGAGAGTTTTCTTGTGAAAAATTCTTGAATTTGGGGAATAGTTGCACAACCAGTTGCTCTCCACCAGTTGCAGAAACTGTGGATGTTCGGCCCACATATCCAAAATTTTAAAGTATGAGATTCTTCATGGAGCTGCCATCTTAGAAACCTTAATAATCAGAGGGCAGTGATCAGATGTACCTTTTCCAGCATGTTCCACTACTGTGCTCTCAACACAACTCCCCCTCTGCACATTAACAAGTGCCCTATCAATCCGCTGAGACATTCGAGTTCTTCCTTGGTGATTGTTACTCCATGCGAAGGCTGAACCCGTAAAACCACAATCCTGCATACCCACCGAATTAATAGAGGAAATGAACTCATTCATGATTGAAAGACTAGGGACTGAGCCTCCCTTCCTCTCAGATGAAGAGACTGTTGTATTAAAATCCCCCACAATCATCCATGGCGCTGAGAAACCTTGCAGACTTGCTAAATGCAACCACAGTAGCCTTCTCAAAAGGTGGTCACTCTTAGCATAAACAAACGAAACATAAAATGATGGAGTTCCCAGGAAAGAGACTTCTACTGTAAGGGCTTGCTCATGAATAGCAAAAACAGTCACTGTAACCATATGATCCCACAGTAGCCAAATGTGCTTTTCTGCCAATGGGTTAGCCATAGATGAGGAGAAACCTAAACTACCAAATAAATTAAGTAGCTTAGCAGGATTCAGCTTTGGCACCAGCAATGGAACCAAACAAACATCGTTGATTTTAATCAATCTCTCGAGTGTCAAGACTCTCAACCTAGAGGCTTCCTTCTTTGCACCCCTCACATTCCACGAGATTAAATTAATAATTGACTAGTATGGGAAGCGGAGAGGAATCTAGATTTTGATCTAGTTATCATACCAGTCTGGGCAGTTCTCTCAAGCAGTTCAACTGCTTCTGTACACGTTCCAGTTTCAGAGACTGGAGATGCTGCCTCTATAACTTCCATACTTGACGAATTCTTCATATCAGAATGGTAGCCTTTGTTTGGAGGTTCATTCATGTTATAGTATGTGTGGCTCATATTTGCTGTTTGCATAATAGCAAGGAGGCAGATGCCGAAGCGGAGCCCGTGACGGCATCTGCCTTGTGGAATTTATATAAAGGGGACGCTGATTAGTTGGGGGTGCGGGGGCAACGCCCCGCGGTACGGTACAGGGGTATTTTTGTAAATATGTCCATATTAGGGTTATATAAATACTTAAGATGTAACCCTATTTTAATAATGGAAAAGAACGGCCGCTCGCTCTCGTGAATGTAGGCACATTGCCGAACCACGTAAATCTCTGTGTGTTATTTTCTCCTGCTTTCTTAATTGTTTGATTCCTTACTATTCACCATAATTGCTGCACGATCACAACAATTCACACATCTCAAACCACGATCATCATCATCAAACGCCACATTACTGACTTTCCAGCAGACATAATTGTGATCTATTAAAAAGGTAGATAAAGATTCAGCTGTAATAGAGCACTGCTTATTTAATTGGCGTCACCCCTCTTCAGAATTTGCCCTCATACTTTCCTCTCCACTTCTTTCCTTAATCCCAACTAGCAGGGATTCCAAAACACCAGCTTCCTCCTTAATCATACATGTATCACCATCCTTTCTCATACATGTATCACCATCAACATTTTCATTAGGAATTCCCGCAACATTTCCATCAGGAGAGTACTGATCCATATCACCTTGTGGCAGCCGACTGATATGCTCTTTTGAAACTTGGGGCTCATCCAATTGCATGTCATGCCCGTTATCTAACTCGTTGAATTTTAGGTTTGTGAGATTTTTCCTTATCCCGATTCTCCAGACACTTTGAAACACCTTGCTGCTTGTGCTGTGCCATACCAATATGATTTGAATTCGGAAATTTTGGAACTTCATTGGAACACATTCACCACCAGAGCCAAATTTGGATTGGATCCCAATTGATTCTCAGAATCTCTCTGCTGCACACTTTTCTTTGGCGGAATATCCTCTTCATTCTGCTCCACGTTATCTTTGCCCGAATGATCTCCTTTTTCTAACCTTGTTGGGAATTATTCCTTCTCCATATCCCTCACTGTAATGACAGATTTTACTCCTTTTCCAAATGCGATTGTTGTTTCCTTAACTGGATTATTTACTTGCCTAAGCTGCTGCTGCTGTTTCCATACTCTTGTCGACTGCTGTGCTGGCTTTGGGTGCTTTGATTGCGGCTGGGATTTTCCATGATCTTGAGTTTCCTTAGTTAGCTTCCCTAAGTTTGCATTTTGCAGTATCTCCTTCCCCTTAATCTGCTCCTTACTTACCTTTGCAGAATTATTTGCTTCCAAATCTGGACTCTTTCCTTGACCATCTTCCCCCATAGGCGAGACTTTCCTTTTCTTGCACGTTTCTTCTCCATGGCTCTGTTTCTTGCAGCTCTTGCAGAATTGCTTCCTTCTTTCATTGACTATCTTTTGCCATCTTGCTCCTTCTTCTCCCATATCAAGCCAGATCCTATTCGGATTATTCAGCAAGAGATTGACCTCTGCACAAACTATTGCTACCCCTGGTTTTGTTAAAGAGAGAGTAGCCTGGTCATAGGCTAAGACCCTTCCAATAGGCTTGACCAAGAGTTCTAAATAAGGCTTTTTGAAAAAATTCGAAGGCAAACCAGGCAATGAGATTCATAAAGGCACGATGGAGGGTCCATTGCCTGGGCCTGAGAACGATTTAAAGAATCTGAATAAATAGTCTTCTATCAAAATGGCATTCTTGAGCCATGTCTTCACATAATCTTCGTGCAGTTCAAACCTTAGAAGCACATGTCTTTGATCAAATAGATCTAACTTCAAAATGACCTTTTAGACTCCATTTGGACCTTTGTATCTCCTCGTTTGTGAAGTAGAAGGCTGGTTTTCCTTGGTAAAATACCACCGGTTTGTCAATTTTTTCTGGTAATGATCTATCAATGGGCTGTGTAGATGGATTGTGAATAAAGAAGCATAGGTTTGGGGTGTTTTAGTGGGTATATCTGGTGGTTTTGGTGGGATTTGGAGTTGTGTTTGTGAAGAACTCATGAATGGAAGAAAATTCTAGAGGTTTTTCTAACCTTGCAAAAACATTTCAATGATGCATTATTGTTGAGTCATTCCAAAATAGTGAGGAAGAAACAAAGAGAGAGAGATCCCGGAGAGGTCTTGAGAGTTTTCTTGCGAAAAATTCTTGTATTTATTTCCTTAGAGAGAAATAAAATATTCCACTTTGTTTATATTGTGTTAGATGTGATTTTCTGGCCTTGGGTCACCAATACCTACCCGACTTGAGTAGTGGTATTCCAGAGGATGACGATCTTTATGGCTATATTTTCAGCATGGATATTGCCGATTGATGGTTTGATCTTGCCATCAATATCCTTATACTTAACAACCAAATACTTTATAGTGCAGGTATGAAGTTGGCACAAGATATATTCATGCTGGAGAACCAAATTCCGCTTATTCTGTTAGAAGAAATCCAGAAAGCTATCCAAGCCGAACCCACTTGTGCTAATGACAAAGGGAAAATACCGTTGTTACTTTCCGATTATGTCAAAAAATGGTCAGTTTTCGATGATGCTCAAGTCATTTATAATTTCTGCAAGGCACACTCTCCGCTTAAATTGATGGAGTTCAGGTTATATGGGTTTGAACACAAACTTGTTCATCTGCTGGATTTTATGTACCATTTAATTGTTAACTGTCGGAAACCTGTGGTAGAGCCTCCGCCTCCAATTATCATGTCTGCTTCTGTTGATTTTTTGGGGAACACACAAAAAATTCTGCAAATCTCCAGTTCTTTAGGTATTGGAGGTCCTGCTGTACAAGCAATTCAGAAGCATATCCAGTTCGTACAAGCATTGCCATGGGAGAACATTCGTTCTCTATTTCAAAAAACCGATATTGACGGAAATCAAAGTCCAGTTGACGAGATCGAGATTCCTTCAGTGTCGAGCCTTCAAAATATTGTTGGAATGAAGTTCAGCATCACAGAAGGGGGCATCAGGGGCATCGAATTCGACGAGAAAACACTTACTTTCCACCTCCCTGTAATAACTCTGGATGATAATTCGGAAGTTATATTAAGAAACTTGGTGGCTTATGAAGCTTTGTCCATGTCAGTTGGGTCTACCCTTATGCTTGCAGAATACGTTGATTTGATGTGTGCGATTATAGATACTGCAGAGGACGTGAAGATCCTCCAGGAACAGGGAATCATCGTCATCAAAGACGGTCGGTCTCATTATCAAATTACGATATTTTTAGCGGGATAAAAAAATCCACTGGCGTGAATAAGAAATCTAAACTGGAGAGAGCTGTTGACGACGTTAATAAGCAATACGAAAATAAGCCAAGGGTGAAAGCACGAACATTCGTCAAGAAATGTTTGGATTCATCGTGGAAGTTTGTCCAAGCATCTGGAAGGTTTTATCATTTTTTTCTGTCATCTTCCTAATCTTGCTGCTGACTTTGCAGGCATTCTGCGATATCTATGGCTGTAGCAACCGTTGGTTTGGGAAAACCAAAGCGAAGAATCTTGGTTTTGCAGATGTGCCATCTTTTGTTATGTAATATTTGGAGAAGAACTTATCATCGTTGAGGTTCGAAACACCCTAATTTTTACCTTCAATCAAATGCACTTTTGAAGGAAAAGCACTACAGTCGAATTTTCCCTCAGTTTTGACATGTTGCATACATACGAATGCGAATACTCAATATTTTATATAAAATTTTGACCAATTAGATTTTGACAAATCTGACATTAACCCTAAATTCAATATTTTAATATATTTCAAAAAAAATATAAAATTTTATAAAATCAATTTGACAATTATAAAAATTTTGATTAATTTGAATCAGAACAGTGAAACCTATGCCATAAATCCGTGAGTCTCAAAAAAAAGTTTTTAGAAATATGTATTAAATATAAGGGTGTCAAAATATCACACAATCCATTAACACGACACGAAAATAAAGGGTTTGAATCTTTTTTAAGTCACCTGTTCAGTAAACAAGTGGATCCGACACGAGACGATTAATAAGGTATGGATAAAACCAATCAGAAGAAATATACGTCACGACTTGTTTATATATATCAGTTATACACGGTTCATACACAGTATGAACTCGATATGATATAAGTCATTAAACATGAATTAATAAACGAATCGAATATAGGTAAAATATTTTTTGATACGAACATGCCTCATTCAACACGATTGAGAGAGCTAATTAAACACCTATAAACCCTTGAGCCCATATCATCTCAGATCCAAGTATCCTTTTCAAACATATGATCCAATAACCCATTATCTAGTTGGGCCAACTGCACTGTTGAGCTTCTACAAGAATTTGGAGTTTCTCACCCTTCTGGAGCTAATCACATATGACGACCGGTCCACCAAGTCCAAATATAGGGTCACTGTCGAGCTTAAACAAAATTGAGAGTCAGGACTTCTCATTTCATTTGGGTTTCATGCGGATAGATATAGAGGTATAGAAAGGTAATTTTGAAATTTTTGAGGATTTTTTTATCATGTCAGTCACTTTTTCCATTGTTAACCATAGGGGGTAACCGAAGTGATTGTACAGACAAGGAGGCGTGCGGTAAATTTTTAGAGGGGCTAATGTCTGACTTAAATTTCGAAACATCACTCGAATTTTAATTTATATCTTTAAAATTTAAAAATATTAATTTATACCTTAAAAAATATAAATACGTATTAATGTGCACTTGAAACTAACGATCATTTATTTTGCCGCTATAAAAATTTAAGTTAATTATAAATTACACATCTCAAAATTTAAATATTTCACATTTATGTTCCAAAAAGAATGCTATTCATTAATGTTCGTTAAATATCTCTCAATTGTATCGTATCATAAATTTTTTGTGTCATGTTTGAGTCAATAAAAAAATATTTTTAACACAAAAAATATTTTCATATCGAATCAATTGTGTTGTATCATATATTGAAAATTATGAAAATTCTTATTATACTATTTAATATTTTTAATAGTTAAAAAATATCTATTTTTTATCTATAATATCCGTTAAATAACTATTTTTTATCTATAGTTGTGTTATTTGTATTTAACTTTAATTTGATCAGACAATCAAAAGATTTGTGTTTAACTGTAAACAGAAAATAATTATTTAATGAGTATTATAGGCAAAATATAGGTATTTTATAACTTATTTAAAATTTTGAAAAATATTTTTTTATTGACTTAAATACCACACGAAAATGTTGTGTTACGATACAATTAAGAGTTATTTAACGAACATTAATAGATAGAATTCTTTTTGAATTATAAATATGAAAAATTTAAACTTTGAGGGGTACAATTTATAATTATCACAAATGTTTTTAATGGCAAAATGGACGGAGATAACCCCAGGTGCATCTTTCAGAGTATAAATTAATATTTTTAAATTTTAAGTGTGCAAATTAAGATTTGAATAATCTTTTGGAGAACAAGTTGAGATTAACCCTTTTTACAATATATTGAGGATATCTCTGAATATATGACTAATTATCGAGGGAGTGAATGACATTTTTCTAAATTTACGCCTTGTGTCTTTGATGTGCCCAAAAACTTGCTGGCAGAGAAGGCAGAAGCTTTATACTCCCAGAATTGGCCTGGGACCATATCACCATTTTCGCCCCGACCTCTATCACCTGGAGAGGGCCAAGCTAGCTGCAGCAAAAAATGTCCAAAAGTCATACCACATCGTCCAATTCCTACAAATCCTGATCAATAAACTGGGGGATGTTGAGCCCAAACTACGCGCATTCCACGACAAGTTCTTGCATCTTGATGGCGAAACATTAGCATTGATATGGGTAATTGATGCTCTGTTCTTCTATCATCATTTGCTTACTCACAAGTATAACCACGTTAATGTTGATTCTTCTTCAGATTAGAAATTGGCACAGGATATATTCATATGATGGAGAACCAAATTCCTCTTATTCTGTTATTAGAAATCTCCAATGTTATCTTACTCCAACTCATTAATGCTAATGACAAAACATTATTGTCAGATCCCGACGAGGACGCCGATGAAACATTGTCAGATTCCGATATTAATCTACGTGATTTCTTCGAGGCACACTCGCCGTTCAAATGGAGAGAGAATGAGTTGGGTGGGTTTGTACACAAACCTGTTCATCCGCTGCATTGTTTGCACCATTTAATTGTGAACCTGTTCAAAGCTTCAAAAATTGCTGGAGTGATGTTCGCCACCACAAAAGGGGGCATCAAGGATGTCAAATTCGACGGAAAAACATGCACTTTACAACTCCTTGAAATTACTCTGAATAATAATTCACAATTTATAGTAAGAAATTTAGATGGTTCTACCCTTGAAGTCGCAGAATAAATCGATTTGATATATGAGACAATAGATACCACAGAGAACGTGGAGATCCTCCGAGGATAGAAAATCATCATCAGTGATGGCAATCTGTCTCATGATCAAATTACAGATATGTTTAAGAGAAATATTTAGATTCGTCGTGGAAATTTGTTCAACCGTCGTATAAAGTCTTGTAGTTCTTTTCTACCCTTATCATAATCTTGGTGCTGTCTTTTCAGGCTTTCTGTGATGTCTATAAATGCACCAAACTTAGATTTTGGGATGCAAAATCGTTGCTTGGTTTTGTAGACTGTGTTGTCTTCTGTTATGTTATATTAAAATTAAAATTCATAAAATGTTATTTAAGATTAATTATTGATGAGCTCGAATTTGACTGAGTTAAGCCCAATCTAAATAAATCGAGAAAGCCCAAAGAAAAGTCCAACCAAAGCCGGATCAACTCAGGAGTCCAAATCACAGGAGCTGCTCGTAAACTAACAAGGAATCCAGTGGAGCCTAAGCCAAAGGGCCAACATCCAAGAGGCGCACGTCCAAGAGTATCCCAAGGGGGCACCGCCCATATGGTCGCCAAGTGGGCATCGCCCATGGCCTGCCCTCTTGTTCCTCTTCTGCCTTTTTCACTCCAATGCAAGTCCAAGTCCAGCCTACTCTAAGTGCAAGCTCAAGATCAGAGTCATCCTCCGACGAAATAGGATAACGAGGAGAGAATATCGGAATACGCTCGGAGATCTAATCCTACCATAACTATACTTGCCAAAATGGTAGAAATCATCTCCCTCACGTCACCGTCTCACCGCCTTATTAAGCCTATATAATGTAAGTCCTCTCTACATAAAGGGCATATCCTTATGACCTTAAGATCTTGACATGACCTTGAGACCTCTACAAGATTCCTACACACACTACACCTTCTTACACACATTTCTTTCTCTCTCTCTCCAAAACATTGTAATACTCTCGGAGTTACTCTCCTGGTGATATTATTCATCAATAAAGATCTCCGACCACCGCTGTCATTCCCGAGAGTAGAGTAGGTCACCCAAAACGAATCACTAGAAATCTTTGTGTTGATTCCATATTTACTTTTTTGTCATTGATTGTCTATTTATTACTCATTTATTGCACCCTTACATATACTTGACTATTGATTTTGCGCAAAGTTGATTTGTGCATCATCAGTTTGGCGTCGTCTATGGGAAACGACTTATTTCCTAATTTCATTAAATCCATAGAAATCACTACCCAATCAATGAGCCAACAGCTAGAAGACAACAACCCAATCCATCGAGAAGAGGCTCTGCCTCCCCTTGCACTTGTAAAACCATCTGTTACTATTACTCCCGCCGCTGGACAGCAACAACAACTCCTCCAAACTATACAGTTGCTGGTGAGCCAGAATCAGCAAATCATTCAACTCATACTCTCTCACGGAGGCGTCGCCCCCTCCTTCGTAGGAGGAGTCCCACTCCCCCATCAGGAGAGGAGCAACTGTCTATCCTTTTTGGGCTTCAGGCAACCCCACACCATGAAGCCCCTCGCCAGAACACTCCAGGACCGGTGCCCCTCACCCAGTCCCTCATCAGCACGCAGAGTTCACGAGTGCCCCATCCTCATGAACCTATGCAAGAGAACGAAGATAGAGAAAGTAAATACGGAGACCATGAAAGCCAATTCCACCACCCAACGGAGGATGTCCCTAACCAGTGGGACGAGAAGATTAAAGAGGTACAAAACCAACTTGGCGATACCCCCAACACCATCAAGGCACAGGCGCCTGAAACCGTGGACTACTTGATAAGGCGCACCGATACCCCTTTCATTGCTGATATCGTTAACTACCCCCTATCCTCGAAGTTCAAGATGCCCACCATCGAGATCTTCAATGGCACCAAGGACCCCCTAGATCACCTAGATACCTACAAATCCCTCATGTAATTTCACAAAATGTCCTGAGGAGATAATGTGTAGAGTCTTTCCTACCACCTTAAAGGGGTCTGCTCGTTAGTGGTTCTCCAAGCTTAGGCCTTCCTCCATCCGCTCCTTCGCCGAGCTCAACAAGTCCAGTCACCCACCTGCTCACTATCAAGCAGGATAGGGATAAAAGTCTCAGAGACTACCTTGCTCACTTCAATGAGGAGGTGCTACAGATTGATGAGCCAGATGATAAGGTAGCCTTGACTGCCTTTATCGCTGGCTTTCGCACCTCCAATTTTATGTTCTCCATCCTCAAGAAGCCGCCCTCCAGCATGCCTAAGCTGCTGTGTAGGGCATAGAAATACATGAACGCCGTGGACGTCACCAAAGCCCGTAGAGGTGATTCCTCCCGAGGAGGAGAGAAGAGGAAAGACACCTGTGAGGACAGGTGAGAAGTAGAGAATAAAAGAAATAGGACAGAAAGAATCTCCGTCAAAGACCACCTTGGTCCCCCACCTTTAAAGAGCAGCAAGCCTTCACGCTGCTCAATGTTTCCATAAAGCATATTCTGCTCCAAATACAGGACGATGCTACAGTACGCTGGCCCAAGAAGATAAAACCACCCTGAACCAGAGGAGTCCGAACAAGTACTGCAGTTTTTCTATCGTGACCACGGCTATGATACTGACGACTGCTTCAATCTTAAAAGGCAAATTGAGAAGCTCATATAGTGTGGCCACTTGAGGCAATACGTTGCTGGCAAGGGACAAGCCCCACAACCTAGTCGAGACCAGAATGATAGAGAACACCAATAACCCCTCGGAGAAATCAAAACAATCACCTAAGGGCTAGGAGGAGTTGACTCGAACTCCGCCAAGAAAGCCTCGACCCACCTATGGGCGTCGAACACCAAAAGATTTTATCTATCCTTTATTGTTTCAGTTGATTTATTTTGTTATTTGTTATTTTATGGAATAAAATTCTACGAATATTATTGTGTCCAGAATTATTTTGTTTTCCTAAAAATTATAAATAGCTTACAAAAGTCAAAACATGACTTAACAACAAGGTGTAGACAAAAGGCGTCCACGACCCCAACACCAGGTGCCTAGACTAGGGGTCTCACCCTTTATATCTTAGGGGCCTCAATGCCGCCTAGACGACGGCTCTCGATGCCTCTCACCAAACGCCCAAGTCCTCAGCGCCCTCCTCATCTCCATCTCAATGGAATGAACCTCTGTCACGGCAACCACTTTCCAAGACTATATGTAACTCGCCCTATGACTTTGCTCTCACGCAAGTCATCTGGTAAGTCTCTGTCACGACAGCCACTTCTCAAGACTATACGTAGCTCAGCCTATGACTCTTCTTTTGCGCAAGTCACCTAGTAAGTCTCTGCTACGGCAACCACCTCCCGATACTATACGTAGCTCGGCCTATGACTCTGCTCTCGCGCAAGTCACCTAGTAAGATTTTGCCACGACAGCCATCACCCGAGTTATACGTAACTTGGCCTCAGACTTTGCTCTCGCGCAAGTTGTCTCCTTAAAAGTCTCTGTCATGGCAGCCATCCCCGAGACTATACGTAGTTCGGTCTCAGCTTATGCGTCCCTCCCACGGGACGCCCACAGCTCTAACCTTGCTCTTACGCAAACAGTATACCTCTTTCTCTAGGTAATCATGTTAGATATTTTAATGTTGATATAACATTGTCTTTTCCAGGCACACTACTGAAGCTCAGGTCATCTGCAGCCGAGCCACTATTAGAAGTAGAGTGAAGCCACAATCTCCGTAGAAATCACACTAGAGTCTCAACTTATGTAGCGGTACAAGGGCTAATTCTAGTACACAGTCTAGGAAGGAGTGGGGGCACCACCTGATCTTACTCCCGCGAAGCAACCTAGCCATCAGACCTTGACTGAGGAGCATTGGGGACATTAAACCTTGCCCTCTTGAGGGGAGGAAAAGACACCACCCTAAAAGCAAATAAAGTCCCCAGATCAACAGGGCGCTTATTTAGAGACAAGGTCAGTTAATGACCAAGCATCAGGGAGGTGCCGCTCATAACCAGACTTAAGGCGTTACCCAAACATAGCGCCCAAGGCCTTTGACGTTGCCCAAAAAAAAAAAAAAAGAAAAGGACGACGCCCAAACAGCCAAAGAAAAAAAAAGAGAAAGAAGGGAGTCAGTAAACCAAAAAAAAAAAAATGTTTTTCGATATCGGATAGTTCATCAAGTCCCCGAGGATGAAAGATACCGTGGGAACTAGAAAAATTCTGACTCACCCAGATGAAAACGTGTAACACCCCGTATTTTTTTTTATATATGTATATAGATATATAGTAAATAATTGTGATAAAAAAATGTGGATATATTTAGTGATGTGTGTTTGAAATTTGGTAGATTGGAAAAGTAGAGATTTAAAATGTTAGTGAAAATAGTAGTTGAAATTTGATTTAAAAAAGTGAAAATATGAAATTTTAGGTCCTAAAACTTGTATTAAATAGGTTTGGTGTAGAAATATGTGTTGGAGAGGTTTGTGATAGATTTGGTTGGCTTAGGAATGGATGGGAAATAGACAAGGGACGAAGACAGGCTATGAACAGTGCACTGCTGCAACTTCAAGCTCGATTTAGACCTTGATGCAGTCAATATCTCTCAAAACTCAAAACATGAAAGTTTCAGAGCTCTTTCGTATCATTCCATAGCATCTTGAATCATCTCAATCGGAGCTTAAATGAGAGAGTTATGCTCAGATAACGAAATGATGTCGAAATAGTCCAATTAGCTTCGTTTTGCATTTAATGTCTCCATTTGCATCCTAAATCAAAATATAAAAATAATGAGTACTTTTAGGCTTCAAATAAATATAAAAGGCTTTAAGAAACACCATTTATCACATTTTATTTGCAAACATCGCAAAATTTCATTAATAACCGATTCGGATGGGTAAAATAGAAATTTTAGTGTTTCGGGTGTACGTTGACTTGGGTGTTGAGATGAATCATAAAAACAAATGTTTTTAGGTTAAAATAACATTAAAAATGAATCCGAAACGTCGAAAAACCTTAGGGTAGTCATATGGATCAAATTGGAGATTTTTAGTGGCAAAACCGTAAATTTGGAGAAATCCAAAACAGCCTGTGAACAGTATTTTTCGGGGCTGCTATGTTTTAAACTCATTTTCATCTCATTTTCTCTCATTTCCTTCACTCCCCTCACACCCCACACCTCTTGAAACCCTAGAGGGCATTAGAGAAGAAGAAAGGAAGAAAAAAACAAGAAATTCAAAGGTGATTCAAGATCAAATATTCTTGTTCTTCACTCAAAACTAAGGATTTAAGGTAGGAGTTTTCTCTCATTCACTTACATTGAGGCTAGGGTATTTATATATGTATATTTTGGCTATCAATGATATATATATGTTATGGAATCATCCTCTCTTAGGCTTTTTGTAAGGATTACATGTTTTGAACAAAGTAGGGTTTAATTCCCATGAAATCTCCTTTCTAGTTTTAAAACCCTAATTTTTGGAGAGTGATGTATTTTCTTCCTAAATGCTTTCTTTATTATGGATTTCGAAACCTTAGTGCTTTGTGTTGGGTAGAAAAAATGATGTTATTGTGATCTCATGTATTTTCTTAGTTAGTTGTGGAATTGTTAAATGATATATTTTGAGAATTTTGGATAGATGCTTGTAAATTGAGATAAATGTTGGAATTGTATGCTTGGTTGGGTTGTTTATGATGCACATGAGTGAGAGGTTCTTTGTAAGGATGCCCACCCCTTCCCAAGAGGTTCCCGGTAAGGATGCTTGGGAAATAATGTAGTGATTGGTGAGAGGTTCCATGTAAGGATGTTCATCCATTTTTAAGAGGTTTCCGATAAGGATGCTTGAGAATCAAAGGTGACCTAAAAGGGGGGTGGAGGTTACCACAAAGTATGTCACCTACCGAAAGAATTGTTGGAAATTGGTTATGACAATTAATGGTTATTATTTGTATGTGGTGCTCATTTATTCATTTAAGTAATGTTTTTAAATAAACTTGAGATCTTTTTTAAATGTCACTGCTTTATTTCAAATTATGTATCTATGTTATGTTAAAATTGAGACCGACCGTTTTAAATGCTTTTTTAAACCTTGTATGGGTTTGGGAGAATGTTTCTACAGAGCTTCGTGCTCACCCCCTATCGCTAACATTTTTCAGATTACCCGCTTGAGGAGGAGGACGTAAGGGTCGAGGAGCCCGCTACTTGGGAGACTCCACGGGACGGGAGTGTGGATCCCAAGGTGGACGCATAGAGCGACCTCCTTTCCTTTTGTACTAGACTAGGACATTCTTTTGAAACATTGTGTAGTCTAGCTTCTTTTGTTTATTCCGTTGTGCTTCCTTAATTAATTTTTTAGATGTAATTGTCATGACTTGGGCTTATTCTTTTGGATAATGTTGTAAATATTCGTGGATGACAAATGAAGTCTTGTTTCTTAAGGAATTATATTAGTACTCTCATGATATGAATGATTTTAGAATGTAATGTCATCCAGGGTGTGTTTTGGGGCGTTACAAAACGAGGCATATGCCCACAACCTCTTCCTCTCTCAAAAAAGTCAAAGGCTTGGGGATGGGGGGGCAAATGATGAGCCCGAATTTGATTGGGCCAAGCCCAATCTAAATAAATCGAGAAAGTCCAACCAAAGCCGTATCAACTCAGGAGTCCAAATCACGGGAGTCGCTCGTAAACCAATAAGGAGTCTAGTGGAGCCCAAGCCAAAGGGCCAACGTCCAAGAGACACACATTCAAGAGTACCCCAAGGGGGCACCGCCCATATGGTCGCCAAGTGAGTGTCGCCCATGGCTTGCCTTCCTATTCCTCTTCTGCCCTCTTCATTCCAATACAGGTTCAAGTCCAGCCTACTCCAAGTCCAAACCCAAGATCAAGGTCATCCTCCGACGAAATAGGAGCACGAGGAAAGAATATCAGGATACACTCAGAGATTTAATCCTACCATAACTGTACTTGCCAAAATGGTAGAAGTCCTTTACCTCACATCAACACCTCACCGTCTTACTAAGCCTATATAATGTAAGTCTTCTCCACATAGAGGGCATCTCCTTATGACATTAAGATTTTGGCATAACCTTGAGATCTCTACAAGATCCCTACACATACAATACCTCCTCTACACACATTGTTCTCTCTCTCTCTCCAAAGCATTTGTGATACTCCCCGGGGCTGTTTGTTTAAAGTATTAGAGTGGTACAATGAGTGGTATTATTAGAAATAGTACGTAGGATCTACCTTTTACCTTGTTTGTTTTACATTTTATCATTGGTACTATTTTT
>CAUOFW020003906.1:0-34202 GCA_963454935.2 Ilex paraguariensis
AACACTTCTTAATCCTTGATAAGGCAAACATCAATTCCACACAAACAACTGAAAATCAAAAACACAAAATAAGATTTGTTACGCAACATAAATATACAAAAATCTAAACAGAATAACACAAAAACAATAAGAAACAAAAATATGAGAAGAATGATGAGGAGGGGAGCAAAAGAGAACAATAAACCAAAATCTTTATCCCCTAAACCGCTATACCTTAACTCTTAGCCCTTGTCCCCGCAAACCCCTACCCTAACCTCTAACACCTAAACCCCTAAACCTTAACCCAAAACACCAAATGCCTAAGCCCCAAGCTCTATGGCCTAAACCTCTTTGGAATTCTATGTTCTATTAATATCTTCTACATGCTACAAACTCATAATGTTCTTCCATGCTTTATCCTTTTGCCTCCCCTCCAAATAATTAAACTTTGTTTCCAACATATAACAATTTAATAGAACAATAATAAAAAAAAAGAAATAAAACATAAGTTCTATAAGCAAACATGTATTCCACAAACAACTGAAATCAAAACACAAAATAGATTTATTAGGCACATAAATATGAAAATCTAAAGAACAACAAAAAACAATCAGAGAACAAAATAGAAGAAGAATGATGAGAAGGTGGAGCAAAAAGAACAATAAACCAAATCCCTATCCCCTAAACCTCTAAACCTTTAACTCTTAGCCCTTGTCCCCGCAACCCCCTACCCCTAACCTCTAACATCTAAACCCCAAAAGCCATAAGCCCCAAGCCCCCTAAACCCTCTTTGAATTCTATGTTCTATTAGCATCTTCTACATGCTACAAACTTCTAATGTTTCTTCCATGCGTTATCCTTTTTGTTCTCTCTCCAAATAATTCAATTTTCTTTCCAACATAAAACAATTTAATAGAAAGATAATAAAAAAAGAAATAAAACATAATTTCTATAATACAAAAGCGAACAAAATACATATTATCGAAGAAATGCTAAGCACTTAAAGGTTAGGTAAAACATGAAAATAACAACGAAAAATGAAAAGAAACCTATCGGATAATGAGAGTGTTGGGGGATAAAAACCATAGAAAGAATGATCATAATAAACAAGAAACACAAAAACAAGTAGAAATAGTCAAGTGTAAAACATATTTTACATATAAAAGAAAGTCAACGAAACTTGGACGAATAAGTATACTTATCTTTTCAATCATAAGCTCGCTTTGCAAACTTATCTAGTTCAACTCTTCTTAATCTTTCATAAGCAAAACATCCATTCTACAAACAACTGAAATCAAAACACAAAATAGATTTGTTACGTACATAAATATCAAAATCTAAATAAACAACAAGAGACAAAAATAGGAGGAAAATGATGAGGAGGTGAAGCAAAAGAAGCAAAATAACAATAAACCCAAATCTCTAACCCCTAAACCTTAACTCTTAGCCCTTATCCCCGTAACCCCTACCCCAAACCTCTAACCCCTAAACCTTGACCCAAAACCCTAAAAGCCCTAAGCCCCAAGCCCTAAGGCCTAAATCCTCTTTGAATTCTATGTTTTTTTAGTATCTTCTACATGCTACAAACTCCTAATGTTCTTCCATGCGTATCCTTTTGCTCTCTTTTCAAATAATTCAATTTTGTTTCAAACATTTAACAATTTAATAGAAAGAAAATAGAAAAATAAATAAAATATAATTTCTATGATAGAAACGAAAAAAATACATATTATCAAAGAAATGCTAAGCACTTAAAGGTTAGGTAAAACATTAATAAGGAGGCGAACTACAATCAAGCAAAGAGAGGATAATAAATGGAAAATGAAACACTTATGTATCCTATAGCCTAGGAATTAGAGATATACAGATATTTGTGTGTGTGTGTGTGTATGATACCAACAACTCATGCAATACGGCGTTCCCTCCTTCAGAAGACTAACAGTTTGCCAAAAAGTGTTTTGTTTCCATGACGTGAGTAATTGGTAGATTCTACATACAAGTTTGGAAAATTAAGGCGAAGAAGATGGTCATTTCAGCTTCTTACTAAAGTCAGATAGCCCAAGAAGGCGAATTCTGGGAATGTTAGCAGCTTTTGCTCTCTCTTTCTGAGTGTTGTATGCCCAGTCCCCTACTTCAAAGAAACTCAGATCAGCAACCAAACCAACCATACCACAACAATAAAGAGGGAGAAAACCCAAGGGAAGAAATAGGATGCACATTTGGCGGAGTAATGGGAGCCAAAAAAAACCAGAAATCACCCTATTATAGGGGAAACTAATATGTGAACAGCACAGTAGACATAATACAATAGCTGATTAGAAAAAAGTAGACGTATTAAAAGGAAATAAATACACAAACAATACCTTAAACAATACAATAGACTTTTACCAAATGTAGACTATGGGCGTATTTGTGTGTGCATATATACCTTCTCAGAATCCTGGCAGATAGTGTGGCGAACACGGAACATTGCCGCAAGCATGGATTCTGGCTCCTGCTGAGTCCGTGTATCAACCGTCATGCAAAACTTTTTTCCTCCTGTGAGTTAAAAAACAATTTAGTTCAAAAACTTATTTAGTCTTCACCAAAACTCATTTACAAGTTGACAATTTCATGCCTTAAAACGCATAATCAGTTAAATTTGTGCATCTGAATTGTCTCCCTCTGTTAGTGTGGTAAACCTTTCATCATTTGATCATGATTCGTTAAGGTTCCAACTACCGAAAAAATCGATCTATACACGCGCACAGATGGAGAGAGAGAATTGAAGAAAGAAAAAAATCAGAGGAATTGAAGAAAGAAAACAATCTGTGAAAATAAATTCAAGAAACACAACAATCAGCAAAAAGAAATTCAAGAAACAAAATAAATGAGTTGACACCGCAAGACAGGGATAAGAATAGGAAACCAGCTCTTTACTTATGAATGAGAGACAAACAACAAATTCTTATTTTCAAGAAAATAGAAATATTTAAGCACTAAAAGCGATTGAACGAAACCCTAAGAATCCAATTTAATACGAAAAGATCAATTAATAACCCGAACAAAAAGGAACAACAGATAACAAAAGATTTCAGAAATCTTTAATCCACTCACCTTTCAAACGAGTTAGGGCCATTAGAGAAAGCAACAGATAAAGAAAGCCGAGCGAGCAGAACATCTCCATAAATTATTTGGCAATGGCGGCAGAACCGTTTCTTTCGAGGAAGAAACCCTAGATCATTGGGCAAGGTGGTCCGCTTCAACGACCAGATGGGGCTATGGGCTCATCAGACCCTACGGAGAAGGCGAAGTCCCCCAATCGGCGATCAAATCCGATGGCCATCAATGTCACTGGGCCCAACGGAGTCCCCGTCGACAAGGCCAGGGGTGGTGGTCCCAGAGGTGGCCGCGGTGGTTATGGGTTTGGTAGTGTGGCAGCGGCGGTGACAATTGGTACCGCGGCGGGGGTAATTGGTACCGCGGCGGTGGTAATCGGAGGAATGGTAATTGGTACAGCGGCGGTCTCGGCCGTTGCAGGGTGAGGGAGCTCCTGTTTGAGAGAAACGAAGAGGGAGGTTTCCAGAGAGAGAGGCGGATGTTTCAAAAAAGAGAGAGGCGGTTGGTTTTTTTTCCGTTGGGAATTGGGAGTGTATCAAGCTATATTTATAGGGCGGGTGAACACTGATAATGGGTGATTAGATTTTATTAAATTAACACAAATTAACCTTTAGTTTCATTACATTAACTTTAAATTAGTATTCAATTTTATCTAATCAACATGAAATTAACCTTAAGTTATGTCAAATTAATTTTTAATTTTATTTTATTCAATTAATATTCAATTTTGTGAATTAACACCGAATTTAATATTTAATTGTATCAATTTAAAATTTAATTTTATTAAATTAATATTCAATTTCATCAAATTGATGTTATTTTATTAATTCACTAATGTTATTGAGACATAATTTATGAACATAATGAATTGTGATCAATTTATGATAGTGGAATGTATTTACATTAATGCTATTGGGACATAATTTATGGACATAATTTGTGGACATAATGAGTTGTCACAAATGAAATGATAGTGAATTATATTTAATGATGGGTCTCATTGCAGCATTAAATGAATTTATTATTATTTCATTGGTGACAACTTATTGTGTCTCCAAATTATGTCCCAATAGCATTGCTCATGTATTTAATGGTGAGACCCCAGTATTAAATGCATTTCACTATCACTCCATTGGTCCCAATAACATTGCTCTTATTAATTTAGCATCAAATTTATGTTTAATTTCATCAATCGACAATAAATTGACACTAAATTAATAGTCAATTTTATTTTATCAAGATAACACCTTCTTAATATTCAATTTCATTATATGGTGGTGTAATCTTGTTCTGTTTAGAGAGCTAAGAGTAAGTATCGTAATTCGTAAGGAAATATGCAGTCACATCATACTTTTTTCATTGTTAGTAACGAGAGTGATGATAAGGTAGTTCGTGAAATACATATACAAACTATTGGGGTTTACAAAAATCAGAGGGCATGTCAATGAAATATGATCAAAATCCAAGGAGTGTTAGTTAAATATGTTAAGCCTCCTGTCCATTTGAATATGTAAGTATGAATAGTTGTTTGCTTGTGTTGTTGACCCTCGTGCAAGTCAAGGTTTCACGTGATGGAGGATAGTAAGAGATCTCGTATGTCACATCAAATAATTACGTTCGTCTAGAATGTTTTCTATACTCAAAGGTCACTCTACCCATAGCCAATTGATTTTGAATTAGATGCTTTGACAGTGGACTCTTTTCAAAATTTTGCTTTATTAAATTTGTTTTTCATATTTTCGGGGTGAGAAATTTTCTCTTGAAATTTCTTGGGATGGAAAGTGAGAATATGTTACTGGTCATTGCTAAAGTGTGCAGTTTAACAACTTTTAATTCGTAGTGGGGTGATTGAACTGCTTTCAATTTGCGTTTTGATATATTTGATTTTGATCCGATATGATATATATTAAGTCAATACTCAATTTTTGATAGATTTTGTGATTCCTATTCTTTTTGAATTTACAATTCTCTATCTCTAGTGATTTCCTTAGATGTTTAAGTTATTTCTACCATGATAAAAAATGTGGTGATATACCTATTTTTATACACTAGTAATGCACCACGTGCGTTGTACGTGAATAATTTTTATATACAAAATATTAATAAAAAGTATTAGGTATATATGTACCTACATTGTATATTATTTCAAGTTTATCAAGATTATATTTTATTGCTCGTATTATATTATAGAATTTGAAAATATTTTTTGTTCTCAACGATTCATTGTTTTAAGTATAAAAAAAAGATAAAAATAATTTATTTGAAATTCATTTGATTATATTTCAACTTATAACTCATTGAATAAAATAAAAAAAAACGTGTAATATTCTTATTAATACTTACTATAATTAGTTAGGGTAATACGGATAAAATATATGATTAATAACACTTTGGTTCTCTAAAGTTCGCACTTTTTGTCAGTTTAGTCCTTGGTATATTAATTTTATCAATTTAGTTCCTAAAATATTTAATTCTTATTTAAATGGTCCTTAACCAGATGGTCAATTAAGTTTTTTGACGAAAATAACCACATGTTATTCCGTCAAATAGTATCACCTGATCACTTTTATAAAAAACTTAACAACTTGTCTGCATATAAATCATTTAAACAATAACTAAATACTTTAAGGACCAAATTAATAAAATTGATATAATGAATACCAAATTAACAAAACATGCATATTTTAGGCACTAAAAGTGCTATTCACCTTAAAATATAATATACTACTTTATAATATATATTTTAAAAGAATATTAAAATTCTAAAATTCAAGTTTTACTTAAAAATACAATATAATTTTTTTATATAAACTCTTAATAAAATATGAAAAGTTTATTGTAATTGAAGAATTATGTTGATTTAATATAAATTATTTTTAAAAAATTACGTAAAAGATTATTTTTTATCTTAAAAATTAAATGGTTGAAATTTTGGATGAAAGAAATACACATATGTAAGGATAATATTATCTTTATATTTAAAATGAGTAATATTAAATTGATAAAGTTTTTTTTTTTTCTTAAAATTGAACATTTTATTAAAAATTGTAGTGATGCATATATATTTTAAAGGTATCGTAGTCAATTAAAATGTTTCATAGATACTGATATTTATACATAGTAAATAAAGAATTAAAAGAGATGTTAGGGGTAATTTGGAGATTTAAACATATAAGTATATGATGACAATTTAGATATTCAAATATTGAAGGATAGTGTGGTATTTAAAATATTTTATAAGAGTAAAATAGTGAATAAATTTTTTTTTATGCTATGACAAAAGTTTCATTCTGTATTAGTAGTATAGATGGCAAAACAAATACATATATATAGTCATAATGTTATCTATATATTTGAAAAAGGTATGATTTATTGATAAAGTTTTTGAACACTTTATTGAAAACTATAATTATGCATATATTTTTTGAAGAGTAATGTAGTCAGTTAAATTATTTTTTTTTATAGATATTGATATTTATACAATGATAATAGAGAAGTAAAAGAAATGCTATAGGGTAAATTGGAGATTTAAATACATAAGGACGTGATTGTAATTTAGATATATAACTATGGAAAGATAATATGGTAATTAAATTTTTTTATAAGTGTAAAATAGAGAATAAAAATTTTTTCACTTAAGATACTTTTATTAGTAGTATAGATATGTGAATGTATTCTTGGGAAGTGATCTATTGGGAGTAGCTGGATTTTTTTTTTCAAACAAATCAACACTTTATTTCATTTCTAAAAAATTATTACAAGGAAGAAAAAGTAGACAGATCTGCTTCCATAACAACCCAACTCCAAAAATTTACAAAGAACTGTCCACATTTTACAAAGAATGAGAAAAAATCAAAGAATTATTGATTCTCAAAACTGGTATTCCTCTCTCGTTTTGAACCATCAACATCCTCCCCGTGCTTGGCATCGTGTCCATCGCAGAAAAAACAGTAGAAGCTCTCACCTGCACTGTCTGCTTGGAAAGAAAGAACTAGATTCTACCAAATGCTTTTTGTGTTTTAATTTATGTCATTTTACTTAATATGCACTGTTCATCAACATTTTTGATGATGTGACGAAGGAAACCGAGTAAATTGTTCATCAATATTTTTCGAAGCCATTGGGTTTCGTTGTAATGTTTGATGGTTTCCTATTGGGTGTTTCATTTCTAATTTTTTTTTGTGGCTATTGATTTTGATGAAATTTAGTTTAATCGTCTATTTTTTTTCCTTGGAGCCATTCTGCTTCAATTTTTTGTGGTCTTGCAGCGGTGGTTCAACTAAATTAAGAGTGTTATTCTTTGTGTTCATTGGGTGACTAATTCAATATTGTATCACAAAAAAATGTTATACCATAATTAACCATCGAATGATGATGTCTTTCATATGCAAAACCATCTTTTATGCCTCTACGAGTTAGATATACGAACCATTACATAGTTGACGGCCTGTTAAGTTTTTTTTTTTAACTTGATAGGGGGTAGATGAAGCTAGGACAATAGGCAATTTATTTGCATAATAAAATTATTTAGGTCCCTATAAGTGGTAATGCTTTTTATTTCTATTTTGGTCAGGAAATGCATTGGTTATACAAGGAGTAGTTGTCATGTTAAGGCTTTTATATCCTTATTTCTTATTTATTCAACTACCTGAGCACTATTTCGATTCGGCACTACTTGGGTTTAGTAAACTAGGCAAGTGGGCATAAGTGTGATTTTGTGTTTTTGTTTGGTGAATGTGAACTGATTTCGTACATTGTTTTTAGGATTTGTTTGGTCTGATTAGAATTGTTGATTGTTTTGGTTGAGGTTTGAAATGCTAAATTTGGGTTTTTGACGGAAATGCTATGACGAATTTTTTGTTTAAGGGTTGCATGTATTCATTTGTTTACCAATATCCATACATGATGATATCAAGGTCTGCACAAGTACCATTGTTCTCGTCGGTCCATTGGTAAGGGCATTGAGTACTAGTAATGTGACGACTTGTATAAAAATTAATCACCAATACGCTAATTAGGTCATCAATTATGATTCTATATAACTTAGGGTTACTTTTAAAAATTTTAAATAAATAAATGGACTTCAAATATGAATTCTTTATGTGAAAACAAGTCGAATGACTTTAATATATGTCATATTTCATGTTAAAATAAAAAGGTCATAGTGTCTTAGTGATATATTTGTAACACCCCGCATTTTCTTTTATATATTTATATAGATATATAGTAAATAATTATGATAAAAAAAATGTGGATATATGTAGTGATGTGTGTTTGAATTTGATAGATTGGAAAAGTAGATATTTAAAATATTAGTAAAAATAATAGTTAAAATTTAATTTTAATAAGTGAAAATATAAAATTTTAGGTCCTAGAACTTGTATTAAATAGGTTTGGTGTAGAAATATGTGTTGGAGAGGTTTGAGATAGATTTGGTTGGCTTAGGAATAGATTGGAAATAGAAAAGAGACGAAAACAGGCTGTGAATAGTGCACGTGAACGATGCACTGCTGCAACTTCAAACTCGATTTAAATCTTGATGCAGTCAATATCTCTCAAAAACTTCATTTGTCATCCACGAATATTTACAACATTATCCAAAAGAATAAGCCCAAGTCATGGCTATTACATCTCAAAAATTAATTAAGGAAACGCAGCGGAATAAACAAAAGAAGCTAGACTACACAATGTTCTAAAAGAATGTCCTAGTCTAGTACAAAAGGAAAGAAGGTCGCTCTATGCGTCCACCTCAGGATCCACACTCCCGTCCCGTGGAGTCTCCTAAGTAGCGGGCTCCTCAACCCTTACGTCCTCCTCCTCAAGCAGGTAATCTGAAAAATGTTAGCGTTAGGGGGTGAGCACGAAGCTCTGTAGAAACATTCTCCCAAACTCATACAAGGTTTAGAAAAGCATTTAAAACGGTCGGTCTCAATTTTAACATAACATAGACACATAATTTGAAATAAAACAGTGACATTTAAAAAGGATCTCAAGTTTATTTAAAAACATTACTTAAATGAATAAATGAGCACCACATACAAATAATAACAATTAATTGTCATAACCAATTTTCAACAGTTCTTTCGGTAGGTGGCATACTTTGTGGTAAACTCCACCCCTCTTTTAGGTCACCTTTGATTCTCAAGCATCCTTACCGGGAACATCTTGAAAATGGATGAGCATCCTTACATGGAACCTTTTACCAATCACTACATTATTTTTCAAGCATCCTTACCGGGAACCTCTTGGGAATGGGTGAGCATCCTTACAAGAAACCTCTCACTCATGTGCATCATAAACAACCCAACCAAACATAAAATTCCAACATTTATCTTAATTTACAAGCATCTATCCAAAATTTTCAAAATATATCATATAACAATTCCACAACTAACTAAAAAAATATATGAAATCACAATAACATCATTTTTCTACTCAACACAAAGCACTAAGATTTTGAAATCCATAATAAAGAAAGCATTTAGAAAGGAAATACATCACTCTCCAAAAATTAGGGTTTTAAAACTAGAAAGGAGATTTCATGGGTATTAAACCCTACTTTGTTCAAAACATGTAATCCTTACAAAAAGCCTAAGAGAGGATGATTCCATAGCATATATATATCATTGATAGCCAAAACATACATATATAAATACCCTAGTTTCAATGTAAGTGAATGAGAGAAAACCCCTACCTTGAATCCTTAACTTTGAAGTGAAAAACAAGAATATTTGATCTTGAATCACCCTTGAATCTCTTGTTTTTCCCTTCCTTTCTTCTTCTCTAATGCTCTCTAGGGTTTCAAGAGGTGTGGGGGTGTGAGGGGAGTGAAGGAAATGAGAGCAAATGAGATGAAAATGAGTTTAAAACATAACAGTCCTGAAAAATACTGTTTACAGGCTGTTTTGGGTTTCTCCAAATTTACGATTTTGCCATTAAAAATCTCCAATTTGATCCATATGACTACCCTAAGGTTTTTCGACGTTCCGGATTCATTTTTAATGTTATTTTAACCTAAAAATATTTATTTTTATGATTTATCTCAACACCCAAGTCAACGTACACCCGAAACACTAAAGTTTTTATTTTACCCATCCGAATCGGCTATTAATGAAATTTTGCGATGTTTGCAAATAAAAGGCGATAAAGGGTGTTTCTTAAAGTCTTTTATACTTATTTGAAGCCTAAAAGTACTCATTATTTTTATATTTTGATTTAGGATGCAAATGGAGACATTAAATGCAAAACGAAGCTAATTGGACTATTTCGACATCATTTCGTTATCTGAGCTTTACTCTCTCATCCAAGCTCCGATTGAGATGATTCAAGATGCTATAGAATGATACGAAAGAGCTCTAAAACTTTCATGTTTTGAGTTTTGAGAGATATTGACTGCATCAAGGTCTAAATCGAGCTTGAAGTTGCAGCAGTGCATTGTTCATGGCCTGTCTTCGTCCCTTTTCCATTTCCAATCCATTCCTAAGCCAACCAAATCTATCTCGAACCTCTCCAACACATATTTCTACACCAAACCTATTTAATACAAGTTCTAGGACCTAAAATTTCATATGTTTACTTATTAAAATCAAATTTTAACTATTATTTTCACTAACATTTTAAATCTCTACTTTTTCAATCTACCAAATTCAAACACACATCACTACATATATCCACATTTTTTTTATCACAATTATTTACTATATATCTATATACATAAATAAAAGAAAATGCGGGGTGTTACCAGTGCTCTTATGATATGAATGGTTTTAGAATGTAATGTCATCCACGGTGTGTTTTGGGGCGTTACAATATTAAATGGGTAATATATGAATAATATGCGATTTAGATGGAGATATTATAGAAAAGGGGACAAAAGTGTCATATGAAGGGGGGTGTAGCCATCCTTTAAGTGACAAGTGTGTTTTATTATTAAAAAAAAAATTCAGCCAAAAATGGACATTTGTCGAATGAGGTCACATGCATTGCAAGCATGGTGAGGTGAGCTAGAGGAGTTTTGGTTGTAAATTGCCATGAAGCGATGGCCAAAACGCAAAACAAGGTGAAGAGAGAGGGAAAAAATTCATGAGATCTTGAGGTCAAAAATTGAACAATGATTTTACTTCAAATTGTTATCAAATTCTAATATTTTGTTCAGGGTATTTTGAATTTCATATGTATCGAAGTCATTTGAGGTACGAGATAATGTACACTATATAGAGTCTTTTAAATTTCTTTGCAAAGAGTGTCCTTTGATTGATATATGTACAAAGTTATTGTAATAATATATGTGAAATTTGGGAATTTTGGATTTTACTTGGGATTGGAGAAATTGGTTGGGTATTGTATCTCTTGTGGATGTTTGAAAGACCATGAGTGGCCGTTGACCGGGTACTTGGGATTGAATTTTTCCTACCACTCGTAGTGGGGTTGGTGCTTTGCGAGGACTAAACCACTATTCGCTCACGGGTATCAAGGTTGAGAGTTAATAAACTATTCTTGGGTTAGATTCGTCACTGCAAATGCATTGGTATACGCCCTTCCTAAAGTTGGATATCCTTGCAAAGATTGGATGCGTGTGTGCGGGCCAGGATGTTCTCGATGTGTTTATTCATGCGAAGTCATATATCATACATGAGATATAAGTTGTGGTTTAATATACATTGTGAGCTATTGTTTATTGTGCAAATGGTTGGTTCTGGTTTATTGTGAAAATGAGTTTATGGTGGAATTAGTTTATTATGAAATTGATTATTGTGGAAATGATAACTTGTTGGAATTGTTATTTTTGGAAATTGGTTTTACTTTTTCATTTAATTATTGTTATTGTGTAAACTTGAAATCCATTGAAATATCTCTGTTTTCCTTCAAAAGCTATATATGATATTTGTGAAATGAGACCGACCGTTTTATATACTTTTGAAACCTTGTTCGAGTTTGGGAGGATTTTCCTACAGAGCTTAGTGGTTACCCCCTACAAATAACATTCTTTTCAAATTATGGTCTAGAGGAGGAGCTCGAAGTTGATGAGCCGATACATTGGGAAGTTCCAATAGATGGGCACGTGGATCCCGAGGTAGACGTTTAGAGCTACATTTTCTTATATTCCAGACTAAAAAATTCATTTTGGGACAATGTGAAGTCTAATATTTTTGTTATTCCACTGCAAGATAATAGTTGATTTTTGAGATGTAATTGTCATAGTTGGGCATATTCTTTTGAACATGTTGTATATACTGTGGATGATGAATGAAATTCTCTTTAGTTATGAAGTTCATTTAGTTGCTCTCATCATGTGAATGGTTTTAGATAGTAATGTCGTTCAAGGAAGATTTTGGGGTATTATAGTATATTTCCTTGCTTTTAATATTTTTCATAATTATCTCAAAGGGGAGGACCAGAGTTGAAATATGAGAGAATTGCAACTTTATAATTTTGTGGTGATATATAATTTGAACAGATTATTTTGTATATTATGAAGAGAATTTTTTATCGAGGTAATTAGAGCTTTGACCCATGTACATTTGGAGATATATTTATGATCGTGGTATTGTGGTCGATTGATTTATCAAGTAATGCGACGTGATTGTGACACCCCAAATTCATGGGGTCCGTTAATTTCCCATCAACCCACGGAATGCCCGTGGATACCGTATAACTCGATATCGTACCGTTGTGTCTCATTTACCGGGATCCATAATTTAACGAAATCCGGGCAGAGTCTCCTTTGTACAGGAAGCTCTACCCCAAAACACAATCTGTGCAATCAACATTTACATGACCCATCCGAGGTCCAATATAATACCATAACCACACAGGGTCTATTTTATACATAAAACTTGACCACACCGAGTCCAATCATCATATTTATATCAAAATATGCAAAGTTATATTAAAACAGTCCATATATACTCTATTACAATTCCTTTACACATTACATGCTAAAATTTAATTACAAATCTACTTTTACAAAAAAAAAAAATGGATTGGAAGCCACAAGTCGGCTTTTCTTCAACCATGTGACCCTGATTGTGAGCCGTCCATTGGTGCATGACCCACACCTGAAATGTTTCCCGTATAGGGTGAGTCAATGCCCAGTAGAATAATCCCTACAGAGGTTACTCATCACCTAAAATGCATATGCAATGTATAAATGCAACATTTCACAACAAGTATTCTCTCCAACAATAACATATAATACAATGTTGGAAAATCATGATGCGTTGCCAAGTAATGAGATGAAACTCACCCATGCATGCTATCCCGAGCCCACACCGACTCCCACAACACAATGCGACACTTACGTGTAAAACAAACGTCTTTGATGAAACACATCCAAAGATCATTTTGAAATCAACCATATGTCATAAAACTAATTCATTCTTGGATGTTTCCCATCAAATGAATAATTTATATTTCAAAATCATGTGCCTTTATAGGGTATCGGATTCAGGAATCGCACCTCTGGCTCCGTACGCCGTTACACTTTTCTGGAATTTCACCGCCGGTAAGTGTATGAACCAAGTGGTCGGGTTTTTCACCCGAGGGAGTGTCTAGCCCTACTTGCTATACCCGACACAAGTTTTCTTATGCATGTCACCGTGCGACTCCGTAGGACGTTCCATCCCACTTTCTCGAGCCTACCATTAAGTACCAATGTTGGTGTTGATCACCCCATGCAACCCTACACCCACACTCATGCGTGTAGCCCATGAATGTGATGTTAATTCCATGTCCATATTGCAATGCATGCCAAATGACAATTTTTAAATATCATTGTATACCATGACAATTAATATCATTTGCATATAATCACATAACCATTTCAAGTTCAATATATCCAAGAGCATATATCAACACTCCATCAACATGATAACACATAATACATGCTAATATTACATTTAATTCACAAGGCATAATATAAAACACAAAGCATGCCCACATGATCCCAATTTCCAAGGGATTACATAAATACTTCCATATACCAAAATCAAGCCAAGATTTTATATGGATCATTCAAACAAAATAAAAATCAGAATATATGATTTTTATATAACCAATTATCTAAACATTCAAGAAATCACAAACTAGCACTTTCTAACTACCAATTCACACTAGAATTGATCCTACCCATTTCCATAGCACCAATCATAATGAAAAAACATTAGAAATACCCAAAACAGCCGACATGAACCTTATGGACACCTTAGGTTAGAAATAGGTCCGAGTAGGAGGAACCCTAACTCTTGAAGCGTAAAGAATTTGTAGGAAGTTTCAAGAACAAGATTGAAGTCCAAAGCTTAGATTTCTCCAAAATCCTCCCTTTGAATCTTCGGTGAAAATCTTTGTTTTTGGTACCCACGCGTAGCTCTCGTCGCGTAGATCGACTTTAATTCTTGGCCCGACGAATTCCGACCGACGGAACTCCGAGAATCGGCGAAAGAAAGCTTGAAGAATTATATTTTTTTCTTCTTTGATCTTGGGTCTGATCCAGCCGGCCAAATGAAGAGCAAATATCTGATTTTTCAGATATTTGCCCACTTTTGTACTTTCTAAACACTTGGCCCTCGTCGCGCCAAGTGTCGTCCTTTGTCCGGGTCCGTTTTCATCCGAAAACGATTAAATTTCGTACCGATTTAAGCTCAAAATATTTTATATGAAATTTATTTAAAATATTTTTCAAATTTTCAAATTTTTATAAAAATTTCGTTTTTAGGGGTCATCGAACACCCGTCACCTCGAAAAACGTGAAAAATCTAACTATCTCAGAATTCGACGAAATTTGTCTGGGTAACTAGATTTCGTGAGACGAATCCAACGGTGAGGTCCGTTTCATCATCCGAGGTCTATAAAAATACCAGTTTTTTTTTAACCCACACTATAATGGCAAATTACCATTTTGCCATTTTTTTCAGAAAAAGTTAAAATTTTTCCCGGGTTTCACAGTGATGGTGAGTGCAGTAACTAATTTAGGCCGTGTTTTCTTTAAGCATGCATTTACCAAATTACTAGCATTGAAATTCTATGGTACTATTTCCATTTTTTTAATAATTAATCACCAAATTACAGTTTTTTTTATTGGTCTAGGTAAAATTTGGATCTGTATTGTTTGTTGTGACATGTTGATGGGGCAAGAGGATGGCTACCATGAGGTGTGCCTAGGTTAAAGAATAAACATTGATAGTAGCAATCACTACAATTTTGCTACTACCTACAAGTGTATTGTATAATTACGATTATTTATCATTGTTTTTTCCCAAAAGGTCATTATTTATCATTTTTAATGGTTAATATCACTATGATGTTGTGGTAATTTGTAGATAGCCGTGTTTAGACAAGACTATAATATGACGATGAGTTCAGTAATTGGTTTAGGTATGATTATGAGATATATAAATTTTGTGACAAGTTGATATTTATTTGGACTCCTATTTTTAGAGAAAATTCCGTTAGAATTTTTTATAAAATTAGCAAAACCCATATTGAATTCAATTTCTCTTATTCAAGCAATGGAAGGAGAAATGTTCCAAATCAACTACTTTTTTTTATGTTAGATGGTATCTTCAGGCACCGGTTGTCTATAGTTTGGACATTGTTAGTATTGCATTAGGTTTTGTGTCATTTTGGGTTTAGTGTTTAGAGTTTAGGGTTTTAGGGTTTAGGTTTAGTCAAGGGCAGTTATTGTTTTTCTAGCGAGAGAAGCTCTCACCACTCTCTAGGTTTTCTTTGCTTTTTCCTACATTCTTGATCTTTATGCTTTGTTCTGCGCATTTATTATGACTGCTGATCAAAATCAGGGTCAAATCCCTCCTAAGCCACCGGATGTTTCCCTTATTTCCATCACAACCCCCAAGATTTCTTTAAATCCTTTAACCCAGTCAACATCGGCACACTTTACCGATATTGTTCAGAATGGGGCAAAAGCTTCAACAACGTTGCAAGATGTCACAAAGAACTCTTGTATGCCTCCTACAAACCCGAATCTACAATCTACAACAGATATTGCAAAAATCCTTCCACAATCGGTGCAATTGTCCGAGTTAGGGCAGATGGTGCAAATGCTTCAGGATCGCAACAGGTAATCGCAAACTCCTGTGGTATCCTCCCCACAAATCCCAATCTCCAACCCGGATCTGATATTACAAAAAATTTTGCTCCCCTTTTCAAAAAAACCCCCATCAACTTCGCCTCCTTTGGTGTTCGTTTTTCCTTCGGCTCCTTCGAGCTCTTCGGATACACAGTCTCCACAGCCGATTGAAGGGGTCTCCTCTCCAATGCCTTCAGCATCCTATTTTAGGCCAGCCAAACGGGTGGTTTTCAATAACGGGGAACCTGGGATGTATTGGTCTTCTGAGGAAACTCAAACTCTCTCAAAGAAGTTCCACCAGACCTTAATAGGAAAATGCGCATATGGTTAACCATCAGTTGGTGTTATCAGGGAATTCATCACTACCAGATGGCTCCTGAAAGGCAACTTCACTGTCGGGGTCTTGGATCCAAGACACGCATTGATTACAATGAGGATTACGTCAAGACATGGTTAAAGGATGCTGTGACACCCCAAAATCTGGGGGTCCGTTGATTCCCCATCAACCCGTGGATACCGAGTAATTTGATATCACGCCATTATGCGCCATTTACTGGAAACCATAATTTTTTATGAAATTCGGGCAGAGTCTCCTTTGTACGGGAAGCTCTACCAAAAACTCAACCTGTGCAATCATATAATAACAAGACCCATCCGAGGTCCAATATTCAACAATGACCACACCGGGTCCAATTATCCATATTTATATCAACACATGCAAAGTTAGTTTAACAATAGTCTATATAAGTTCTATTACAATTATTTGCAAAATATTACATGTCCAAAACATTATTTCCACAAATGTTTTACATTATCACAAAATAAAGCCACATTCGGCTTTCTTCAAACATGAGGGTCCAAATTGGAGCCATCTACCGATGTATCTCTCCCACCTGAAATGTTTTGCAGTATAAGGTGAGTTAACGCCCAGTAGAATAATCCCTCTAGAGGCTACTCTCCACCTTAGATGCATATGTGGTGTATATAAGCAACAAACAACATTTAACAATCATTCCATACAATAATATGCATTAAATGTGGAATGTAATCATGTCATGCCATGAAATGAGATGATACTCACTCATACACTTAAACCCAAGTCATCATCGACTCCCACGACACAATGCAATGCCAAGGTATACTGAATCCGTCAATTGACGAAAAAATTCACCAAATGATCGTTTGAAATAAAAGTTGTTTTATTATAAAACCAAATCATTAATGGGTGTTACTCATTTTATGAGTACTTTATAAATCAAAATCTTGTGTCTTGTTGGGCAACGGATTTTGGATTTTATACCGCCGGTTCCGTACACCATACTACACTTTTTTGGAATTTCACTATAGGGGAATGTATAACCAAGTCGCCGAGTCTTGCACCCGAGGGGGGAATCTACCCCTTCTTGCTATACCCGACACAAGTTTTTCTTTCATGCAACCATGTGACTCATTCAGATTTTCAACCCAACTTTTTCGAGTCTACCCATTAATCACCAAGAATGGTGTTTAATTAACCATGCATACACACATCCACACTCATGACTCATGCCCATGAATGTGATGCCAATTCCTTGTTCATATTGCAATGCATGCCAAAGGAACAATTTTTACATATCAATGTCTACCATGGCGATTTATATCATATGCTAATAATCCCCATAATTTCATCACAATGTCAAAACATCAACTAGCATGTGTCAACATTTATATTCAACACAATTGACAAGCATGTTATCACATAATCTATGTCAAAAACACACTTAATTTAAAAGACAAAATATAGCACATATTTCAGCCCACAAGAAAATCAGCCCATAGTGGCCCAAAATTTAGCCACTAAACCGCCCCAAAATAGGCCCTAAAATAGCCCCCAAAACAGTCTGTATACAGCCCCTAATTAGTGCACAAAACAGCCCCAATTTCAGTACCAAAACAGTCCGTAATTCAGCCCCTTAACAGTCCAAAATTCAGCCCCTTAACAGTCTATTTGGACAGCCCACATATAAACCATTTTCAGCCACTAAAAGCCCACTTAAGGTAAGAATAAAACCAAGGTAGGAGCGAACCCTACCTCTTGTAGCGTGTAAGAAGTGGTAGAACTTCTAAAAAACACCAAAACAAGCCCAAGAACCTTTGATTCCTCCAAAGTCTTTTCTTTGCACCTTCGGTGAAATCCACTTTTCTTGGTACGTACACGTAACCCTCGTCGAGGAGATGAACTTTGATTCTTGACTCGACGAATTCCGACCGACGAAACTCCGAGAATCTTGGATTGAAGCTTGAAGAACTTACTTGTTTTTCTCTCTTTTCATTCTCTTCTCTCTATGGCCGGCCAAGGGTCAAGAACATGAGATATTTTTTCCAAAATATTTAAGTCAAGTAGGTATTTATAGTCCTGAATGTGTGGTCCACATCGCACCGCATATTTCAGACTTCCGGGTCCGTTTTTCGTTCCGAAACGATTTGTTATACCTCAGATTTAGTTAAAATTAATTTTATTGGAACTTTAACTTGATTTTAAGAAAAAATTTAAAAAATTCATTTTTGGGGACCTTTAAAATGTCATTCGCCTCGTAGTTGCCTTGAACAACGTGCAAAAATTCGTCTATCTCGAAATTCGACGAAATTTGACAGGGTGATTAGATTTTGCGATACGAATCCAACGGCGAACTCTGTTTCCTCAACCGAGGTCTAGAACATGAGTATTTTAAATACGCATTAGGATGACAAATTAACATTTTACCCTTTCTAAGAAAAAGTTCAAATTTTCCCGGGTTTCACAGATGCAACATACATCGAGGGCTTCTTGTTCAGGTTCTTCAAGTGGTTTCCGGAGTTCCTGCCTGGGATTGAACCACCAGTGGTTCCTATTTGGATTTCTCTCCCAAGTTTGCCAATTCACCTCTTTGATAAGGAGAGCCTTCGGGACATTTTGAGTCCCATCGGGAGAATCCTTGTAATTGACTCACCCACCCTCCTATTATCTAGGCCAGGTGTGGCTAGCGTATGTGTCGAAGTTAATTTATTAGCTGATAACCCATCTCGTCTTTGGCTGGATTTTGGCGGAACAAGTGGGCGTTGGCAAAAGATTAATTATGAAAAATTGGTGAAGTATTGTGCTGGGTGTTTGAAAGAAGGCCATGGGATGCTCGAGTGTCGTAAAGGCAAAAGGGAAGAGGAAAACAAAGTGGACAAACAGGCATACAACCCTAAGGAGGAAAGAAAGCAGAAAGCTGGCATCTCGAAAAAAGACGAGGACCTTAAGGGGAAAGATAAGGCATGGCAGAAAGTCACAAAAAAAGCGAATTCCAAAGTAACCGTGAAAGAGGGTCACCAAGCACCACAGTTTCTCGAATCCTATAAATTTAGATGTAGGAGGAGAGGAGGATGCCAATAAATTTAATGTGTTAAGAGGAGAGCATTCGGGCAAGGATGTCGCAGAGGAGGGAAAAGATGAAACGGAAAATCATAACGGGGATTCAATTACTTAAAAAAGCACTGTTGTAAGTTCTGAGGCAAAAAACAAGGAGGATTTGGTTACTGTAACACCGGATGAGGAGAGGTTACAGGGCGCAGAAAAGGAGAAAGAAATGTCATTAATGGAGGTATCTCCCGAAAGAGGTGAAAAGGGTATACAGAACGGTATGGATAATGCTCTATTTTCTCAACCTCAGGCGGAAGGGTCTAAAGAGGTGCAACAGATGGCAGGTACAGTAATGTGCTCGTTAAATAAACAATCTCATTCACCTACCTCATCTTCTTTCTTTGTGGATCATCTGTATGAGCTAAGAGGCAGACAAAATTACACCGTGGATGACGAAAGTGGACTCAGGAGGGATAAAGAACCACCAGACAGGGGCTTTTACTCTGATCAAGAAAGCTCAAAAAATTGGGCTGATTCAAGTGAAGATGCCACTGTAAATGAAGATCAAGGAATTATCTTGCTAAACCAAACAACAGTGAACTACTCCGACTGCAGTACTGGGCATAGTCCCAGAGGTAATGATGAAACAAATTCTTTATGATGAATTTCCTAATGTGGAATGTAAGGGGTGCTGGAAAAGAGAGCCTAAGAAGCAAATTAAAGAAATTAATTGTAATGAATAAGGTGAGTCTTCTCGCTGTTATTGAACCAAAAATGTCCCATACCAAACTAAGGAATTTTGGTCTTGCTGTTGGGTTAAATTCTTTTATGGCAAACACAAAGGCAGAGAAAAATATGTGGCTTTTATGGAATGATAACTTGGAAGTTAAGAGCATGCTGCACTTTGAACAAGCTATGACCGTGTCAGTCTCCTACCAGGGAGCTGATCCAGTGTTAGTTACGGTGGTGTATGGTTGTTGTGACTTACTTGTTAAGGAGGCCCTTGTGGGGACACTTACAGGTTATTTCTACATCCTTTGCTATGCCCTGGTTGGTGATGGGGGATTTTAACATTGTGATGAGGTCAAATGAAAGAATGGGGGGGTGCCTCTCCATCTGTGTTGGCAATGGATGAATTTGGGGACTGTATTCAATCGGAGGGGCTAATTCGAGAATGTGGCAACGGCTGGACAGAATGTTTGCTAACGCTGAGAACTTCTTCCTCAAACTAAAAATGCTAAAGTTTAATATCAAAAAATGGAACAAGGAGGTGTTTGGGAACATTTTTGAAAAGATTAGTATGCAGGAATTGGCTTTGCGAGAGGCAGAACGTTCTGTGGATGATAACTACTCTGCAAGAAAGAATCTAGAGGAAACACTTAGGTTGGAAGAATTGTACTGGAGACAAAAAGCTAACATAAAATGGGCACTACACGGGGAGAGGAATACCAAGTTCTTTCATGCTTTGGCCAAAGGGAAGGCTGTGAGGAACAGACTGATGAGGATTAAAGGTGAAGATGGTGAATGGTGTGACTCTGAGGAGGAGATCTCTCAACAGGCCACAACCTTTTTTGCTAAACTGTACATGTCAGAGGACCATGGGCTTGATGAAGAGCTATTTGGGGTTATTCCTAAACTTGTTGGACCAGCGGCTAACGAGATCTTGACTATGACTGCTACCTTAACCGAAGTGAAACAGGTTGTCTTTTCTATGTCTGTGGAAAGCGTCCCTGGCGCTGACGGTTTTTCTGGTAGATTCTTTCAAGTAGCATGGGATATTGTTAAAAGCGACCTTTTGGAGGCGGTTAATTTTTTCTTGAGTGGGGGAGTGATTCCAAGATCTGTTAACTCCACACTCCTTGTGTTTGATTCCAAAAGTGATGAAGCCTTGCTCTTTCACAGACTTTAGGCCCATAAGCCTATGCAATTTTTTGTACAAAGTCTTCACGAAGGTCCTATCCAATAGACTTGTGGCTCTCATTCCGTCTCTGATCTCAAATGCAAAACACGGTTTTGTCAAAGGGAGAGGGATTGGGGATTGTATTTCTTTAGCACAGTTAATGGTGGGCGAGCTTGATAGAAAAGTCGAAGCAGGCAACGTGATTCTTAAATTGGATATGATGAAGGCATATGACCGCATTGGTGTGGGACTTTTTGGAAAGAACTTTGGGCTGTTTTGGTTTTTCAAACTTATTTGTTTCCATCATTGGTAACTTCCTAAAGAACCAATTCTTCTCGGTCTGCTTGAATGGGAAAAGATTTGGCAATTTTCCTTCGTCTAGAGGGTTGAGACAAGGTGGCCCAATCTCACCTGCTCTCTTTATTTTGGCCAAGGAAGTGTTAAGCAGGGGCTTGATGAAGCTGTATGGTGAAGGCAGAATCAAGGCTTTTCATGCAGGGAGGGGTGCTCTTCTTATTTCTCATCCTCTTTTTGCAGATGACACTCTGTTGTTTCTTAGGGGGAATAAACTATCCATGGAACAAATGGTGAGATTTTTGGCAAGATACGAGGAGTGCTCTGGTCAGAGAATAAGCAAGCAGAAAAGTTCCTTAATCTGCTCCTCCAAAATTCCCCTGGTCAGGAGAATGACACTTTCCAAAATTGCACAAATTCCAATTAAACAATGCCCCTTCACCTACCTAGGCTGCCCCATAATTAGAGGAAGATATAAACTCCGGGATTTTGAGGAAGTGGTTCTAAAATTCAAGGCTAAATTGGAAGGGTGGTATGCATGCTTGCTATCAAACATGGGCAGAATTGTATTGGTTCAATCGGTCCTCAGTGCAGTCCCTATTCACTTGCTCTCTTGTCTTAGGGTGCCCAAAGGCATCCTGGTCAAGTTGAAGTCTTTGATGGCCTCCTTTATTTGGTCAGGCAGGATGGGGGAGAGGAAAAGGCATTGAGTTTCAAGATATTTTAAGACCCAAGCAAGAGGGGGGCTTGGAATTCGTAAATTTGAGGACATCCAAACTGCTTTTCGATGGAAGCAGGTATGGGGAATTCTAAAGGGTGACTCTCTTTGGGCGAACATGTTTAGAGCAAAATTCTTAAAAGGCAAACACATGTTATGATGTCTGGGCACTGCAAAAGCTCGTACATTTCGAATGCTGCAACCTTTCTTTTGCTTGGTTATGGAGAACTCCTAGGTTTTGGTGGGAAACGGGAAGTCTGTGGATTTTTGGTGCACGAACTGGGCAGGATCTGGCCCTTTATTGCTCAGGCACGATGTCTCCCCCTCGAGCTTTCTAAGTCTAGATGCGATATGGGCAAGAGGGGACTGGTAGTGGCAGTTATTGGGAGTCCAGATTTCTGAGCAATTAAAGCACGAAATCCATAACTCTGGGATTCGTTTATGTGGCAAAGAAGATCGATTGATATGGAAATTAACCGAGTCGGGAGAGTTCAATGTCAAATCAGCTTGGCAGGCGGTGAGAACTTCAAATAACCCTGTGCCTATAACCTCTGCGATCTAGAACCAATCTGTCTTTCCAAGTGCAAAACTGCTGGGATGGAAGATACATATGAAAGCTGTGGTGGTGGACTCAAATTTCCAACGTATTGGCGTTGAATTGGCCAGTAGATGCCCTCTATGCCATCAGGAAGTGGAAACTACGACTCACCTATTCACACAATGCAACTTTACTAAAGAGGTTTGGGGGAAGCTTGCTGCCTTTTGTGGATTTCAGATTTTCTCGGCTGAATCTCCCATGGTTCGTATGATGAGGTTGATCAGAATTTAAAAAAAAAACTCTGTTAGCAATAACCTATTAAGAGGTACTTCACTGGTGGTCTTTTAGAGACTATGGAGGGAGCGATGCAGAAGAGTCTATGAAGATATCTCACTTTCGGCCCATGCTGTTTTTCTTGATATTTGCTCCTCTTTGCGTCTTCGGGCTTATGGTACTCGTCCCAAGGCAAAGGAAGGCATGATGGGGATGGATCTTTTGAGGGCCTTAAAGGTGGAGATGAGGCAGGAACTGGAACCAAAAATTATTTGGATTAACTGGTCCCCTCCTCCCTCCGGTTTTTTAAAGCTAAATGTGGATGGGGCATCGAAAGGAAATCCTGGAAGAGCTGGGGCTGGAGCTGTGGTAAGGAATGAATGGGGGCACATTGTCTTGGCTGCTTCTTTTTTCTATGAGGTTTGTTCAAACATGGAGGTTGAGCTTTATGCACTCAAGGATGGTTTATTGTTGTTTAGAAGTTATGGGCTGTTAGACTGTGGCCTTCTGATTGAAACTAATTCAGCGGTGATGGTCCAAATGGTGATGAAAGGGCACATGAGGGCCCGGAAGTTTTGGAAGATTTGTGATGAGATCATGGAGTTATTGAAGGGCATGAATTTTAGTTTGGCTCATGTATACAGGGAAGCAAATTGCTTAGCTGACTGTCTTGCAAACCTTGCTGTTTTGGAGGGTGCCTCTTCGGATTTCACACGTGATTTGAAGATTCCTTTCCGGGCAAAATTAATTCAGATCCAGGATCAACAAGGTGTTAAAACGTCAAGGAAAAAGTTTACTAATTTTTGATTCTTTGGTTTTTACTTATGAATCATCCAATCGGGCTGGGGCTTTTGTTTCTCATTGCTTGGCTTCTCGCAGCTGGTGTGTTTGCTTCCTTTACCCTGCTGGGAAGCTTAGGCAACATTTGTACATTAAATGCAGCTGGGGGGACATTCCGGTGGCTTTTTTGCTGTTTTTGGTCAGGGAGTACTATTCACGCGACTGTTCACGTGAACAGTCTGCTTCCTGCTGCTGGCGGTTTTTCTCAGCTGACCTCTACTGATATTGCAGCTGCTGTGGGTGATTTTCAGATGGTTTTCAACTGGTTTTGGTCATGACACACTGTTCACGCTACTGTTCACATGGACAGCCTGTTTGCGGCTACTGATGGGCTCTTTCAGCTGGTTTTTTCTGGATCTCAGCTGGATTTTGTGCTGATTTCAGCTGGGGATCGTGGCTCATTTTGTTGCTACAGCTGGTTTTATCAGACTTTATCTTTGGTAAACATTGAAGGCTTTCCACGGTTCTGCTCAGAGGGTTTTCAGCTGGATTTCCAGCTGGTCTCAACGGGTTTCCAGCTGGTTTTCCATGATTTCTTTGTGGTTCTCTGCTGGTTCTTATGGGCTCCACTTGCTGCTGTGATGGTTCATGTGCACAGCTTTCTTGTCGCTGCTGCTGGCCACCTCTGGTCTCTTTTTCTTCAGCTGGTTTTGCTGATTTTCTCATGGTCTCTCAGCGGTTCTTTCATCTGCTTGACGCTGGCTATTGGTCTGCTGCTGTGGGTTTCTCTGTTGCTGCTTCCTTCGGCAGTCAGCTGGGGATTTGTTCTCAGCGGGCTCTCAGTTGCTGTGTTGGTTCTGGGCTTATGTTCATTCCTCATGGTTTTCATCATCTCGCAGTTGCTGTCTCTTGGGTTTCCAGCTTTCCTCCAGCTGAATTTTCTGGATCTTCAGCTGGACTCTCAGCTGGCTTTTGCTGGCCTTCATGTCCCATTTTATGTCCTTTTCTTTTTTGATGGTTTATGCCACATTGGCTTCCTTGTTTTTGTTAAAGCCCGGCTTCCTTGCTTCTTGTAATTTCTGCTCATTTCAATATATCCTCCTTTTTTTTAAAAAAAAAAAAAATAGGGTTTAGGAAAAGCATGGTGAGAGTTGTGGTGAATGTTGGAATATTTGGGTCGCCGGAGTTGGACTCCAGAGAGAAAGGGAGGAGACAAATTGTTAGAGCAATTACTGAGATACCTCGGCGTAAGAGATTTTGGGGATGAGCTGGGCATGAGAGATTTTGGGGATGAGTAGGGGAAGATTTTGGGGATGAGTTTGGAAGGCAGAGGATGAGATTGAGAAGGATTCTGAGAGAGATTTTAGGGGAAGATATGGGGGAATCAGAGGAGACTGGGGCGTCAGTCAAGCAAAAAGCCCTTATAATTAAAACAGGAATTTTGTTGGGCGGGGAAACTAATTTCGGTAATCACAATATACCGTTAGATCAAAATTTTTGAAATGATCTGAACCGTCTTTTATGTTGAGATTACATTGTCCGTCGGATGTGCTTATGTTTTGTCTCAAAACGATCTGAACCACTCTTTGTCTCTTGGATTCAAACTCAACTCTACTTTATTATATAGATTATAGCATTGTATATTAAATTTTATCACAATTGACCTAGATAATCTTAATACAGTAAGGTTCCAATATGATTAATTTATTGATAATTATTTTTATTTTATTAAATGATTTATAAGTAAAATCTTAATCAAATTAATTTTTTAATTATTTATTCTTTATTTATAAATGTCAATTTTTATGAAACTTTTTGACTTATTATATTACTCTTCAAAAATATATGCATTATTATAAGTTTTAACAAAATATTAAAAAAAAACCTTCAAAAACTCCATTAATATAATATTACTCATCTCATTTATAAAGATAATATTATGACTACGTATGTATATTTTATTTTTCATCAAAACCATTTTATTTTTAAGAAAAAAATAATGTATATATAGTTTTATATAATTTTTTAGTTATAGTAAACTTTTTAAACTATGTTATATCAAATAATAACCGATCATTTTTCTTAAAGTTAGAATAACCAATCTTGAAAATATACAAAATTTTCAAAAATTCTATAATGGAGCATGAGCAATGAAAAAATAAATTTGGTAAAATTGAGATGATATTTAATTCAAACATATATACCAAATAATTATTTATTAATTTTTTTTAAAAAAAATTAGTCACGTGCAACGCACGTGGCGCATTGCTAGTACAAATATATGTTTTATTTACACTTTGAACAAGGACTTCATTTTGACTAGAACAAAGGTTTGAACATAATCATAATATTCAATGATCGAGATTTAAAGCAATATTTAAGCATATATCAATATCTAGTGTGTGTCACACCCTGTTTCCCATAAAATGAGAAACATGAGTTTAAAACCATAATAATTATACTTAGGTTACTCCGGATTTTATTAAGAAAATATCTATATCTATACTACTATAAAATATCAACATATATGAAAAACATTTTTTAGACACTTTTGTCCTCCAAAATTTTGAAAATGCCAAGATCACCATTGAATTTAAATACCAAACATTTGTGACATTAATCATACACATCTCCATTTTTAAACTTTTGGTTTCCTAACCTCTTTTCTCTCAACCACATCTCTATATTTACTTCCATCCTTCACATACCAATTGTTCGCTTCTACCCATAACAAATAAATGACTTTCTTGTATGTGACTTTCTTGTAGCTCTGAGGAGGAGATTTCTCATCAGGCTGTCACTTTCTTTACTAAATTGTACAAGTCTAAAAACCATACCCTTGATGAAGAGTTATTTGGGGTCATTCCTGAGCTTGTTGGACCAACTGACAACGAGAATTTGACTATGGCTGCCACCTTAATTGAAGTTAAATAGGTTGTGCTTTCTATATCTGTGGAAAGCGCCCTTGGAACTGATGGTTTCTCTGGTAGATTCTTTCAAGTTGCATGGGATATTATTAAACATGACATGTTAGAAACGGTTAACTTTTTCTTAAGTGGGGGAGTGGTCCCAAGATCGGTCAACCCCACACTCCTCGTTTTGATTCCAAAAGTGTTGAAGCCCTGTTCTTTCTCAGAGTTCAGGCCCATAAGTCTATGCAATTTTTTATACAAAGTCTTCACTAAGATCCTATCCAATAGACTTGCTTCCCTTCTTCCATCTCTGATTTCAAATGCATAGCATGGTTTTGTCAAAGGGAGAGGGATTGGGGACTGTATTTCTTTAGCTCAGTTAATGGTGGAGAGCTTGATAGGAAAGTTGAGGCTGGCAACGTGATTCTTAAACTGGATATGATGAAGGCGTACGATCGCATAGAGTGGGATTTTTTGAAAAGAACCTTGACTTGTTTTGGCTTTTCAAGCTTGTTCATTTCTATCATTGGCAACTGCTTAAAGAATCAATTTTTCTCGGTCTGCTTGAATGGGAAAAGATTCGGTTTCTTTCCTTCGTCTAGAGGACTGAGACAAGGTGACCCAATTTCTCCGGCTCTCTTTATTCTGGCAGAGGAGGTTTTAAGTAGAGGACTGTTGAAGCTGTATGGTGAAGGCAGAATCAAGGCTTTTCATGCAGGGAGGAATGCACTTCTTGTCTCTCATCTGCTTTTTGCAGATGATACTCTACTGTTTCTTAGGGGTAATAAACTTTCCATGGAACGATTGATGAGGTTTTTGGCAAGATACAAGGATAGCTCTGGACAGAGGATAAGTAAACATAAAAGCTCTTTCATATGTTCCTCCAATATTCCTCGGGGCAGGACAATGACTCTATCCAGAATTGCTCAAATTCCAATAAAACAATGTCCCTTCGTCTACCTGGGATGCCCCATGATAAGAGGAAGATATAAACTGCGGGATTTTGAGGATGTGGTCCTAAAATTCAAAGCCAAAATGGAAGGGTGGTACGCACGCTTACTTTCAAACATGGGCAGAATTGTGTTGATTAAATCAGTCCTTAATTCTGTTCCTATTCATTTGCTCGCTTGTCTAAGCGTGCCCAAAGGCATCCTGGCAAAGTTGAATTCTCTCATGGCCTCCTTTATGTGGCTAGGCAGGATGGGGGAGAGGAAAAGGCATTGGGTTTCATGGTCTGTAATTACAAGACCCAAGCAAGAGGGGGGGCCTAGGGATTCGTAAATTTGAAGATATCCAAACGGCATACCGTTGGAAGCAGGCATGGGGTATTCTTAAGGGCGACTCTCTGTGGGCAAACATGTTTAGAGAAAAATTCTTAAAAGGCAATCACTTGATGCGATGCACGGGTACTGGAAAAATGCGTATATTTCGAATGCTGCAACCTTTCTTTAGCTTGATTATGACCAACTCACAGGTCATGGTGGGGAATGGGAAGAATGTTGACTTTTGGTGTTCGAACTGGACTGGATCTGGCCCTCTTCTGCTCAGGTATGTCGTTTCTCCCTCGTGCTTTCCATGCCTGGATGAGTTATGGGCTGATGGGTGCTGGCAGTGGCAAAGTTTGGGGGTGCAGGTATCTGAACAGTTAAAGCATGAAGTACAGAATTCTATGATTTGTTTAAGCGAAAAGAAAGATCGACTGATATGGAAATTAACTGATTCGGGAGAGTCCAATGTCAAGTCTGCTTGGGAGGCAGTGAGAGCTTCGAGTGTCCCTGTGCCTGTGACCTCTGTGATCTGGAACCAATCGATTTTCCCAAGTGCAAAACTGCTGGGCTGGAAGATATATCAGAAAGCAGTAGTAGAGGACTCAAACTTCCAACGGGTCGGTGTTGATTTGGCCAGCAGATGTTCTCTACGTTACAAGGCTGTGGAATCTACTTCTCACCTGTTCATACAATGCAACTTTGATAAAGAGGTTTGGGGGAAACTGGCTGCATTTCGTGGTTTTCAGGTTTTCTCCGCTGAATCCTTTGGTTTGTATGATGAGACTGATCAAAATTTTTAAAAAACACTCTGTAAGTCAGAACTTGTTAAGAGGTGTTCCACTGGTGGTAATTTGGAGATTATGGAGGGAGCGATGCAGAAGGGTCTATGAAGATAGCTCACTCTCGGCCTATGCTGTGTTTCTAGATATCTGCTCCACTCTGCGTCTTCAGGCTTATGGCGTTAGACCCAAAGATAAGGAAGGCATGATTGGTATGGAATTCTTGAGGGCATTAAAGGTAGAGCTGAGGCATGAGCTGAAACAAAAAATTATTTGCATAAACTGGTCCCCTCCTCCTTCGGGCATTTTAAAGCTAAATGTGGATGGGGCATCGAAAGGAAATCCTGGAAGAGCTGGGGGCGGAGCTGTGGTAAGGAATGACTTGGGGCACATAGTTCTGGCTGCTTCTTTTTTTTATGAGGTGTGTTCCAACACGGAAGCTGAGTTGCATGCTCTCAAGGATGGTTTATTGCTATTTAGAAGTTATGGACTGCTAAATTATAATATTCAGATTGAAACTGATTCGGCCATGATGGTTCAAATGATAATGAAAGGGCACATGAGGGCCTGGAAGTTTTGGAGAATTTGTGATTTGCTGTTTTGGAGGGTACCTCTTCGGATTTCACACTTGATTTAAAGATTCCTCTCCGGGCTAAATTAATCCAGATGCAGGATCAACAAGGTGTTAAAACGCCAAGGAAAAAGTGCGCCATTTTTGTGATTTTTTACCTATATTATGGATCCATTTCACATGATGGGGCTTTTGCTAAGGCTGCCATGGTTTATGGTCATTGGACTGTTTAGCTGGTTTTGCTCTAGTCAGCTGATTTTCTTTCCAACTGGTTCTCTCTGTGATGTGGTGCTTTCAGTTTGGAGGACTCTGCTGGTTTCCCTTGTTCCTGCTGGTTTTTCAGGCAACATCTGTTTCTTTAATGCTGTTGTGGGGGTTCTCATGTTGCTTTTCTGCTGCTTGTTGTCTGGATGCACTGTTCATGTGAACTGCTTCGCGATTGCTGCAGATTGTCTCTTCCAGCTGATCTCAGTTGGTTTATTGGCTGGAACACAGTTGGTTTTCAGCTGGGACTTCAGCTGCTCCTAGCTGAGATTTATTGTTACTTTTACGCCTTCTGCTGTATCATGTTGGCATTTATTGGCTTCCTCTCAGATGTTGGTATTTCAGGGTTCTGTTCAGCAGCATTCCTTCTCTGTCCAAGTCCACTGCTCACGTGAGCAGTCCGGTTGCTGCACTGCTGAATCTTCTTGTTTTCCAGCTGGTTTTCCAATTGGTTTCTTGCTTGTATGAGCCACTCAGCTGGCCTCTCTACTGTTTTTTTGGTTTTGCAATGAAGGAGTGCTGGGGGCTGTGTGTGGGTTCTGATCAGAAGGGGACTGTTCACGTGAACAGTCCAGATGCTGCTGCAGCTGATTTTTTTCAGCTATTTTTTTGTTTCTTTCCTCGGTTCCAGCGGCTGCTCTGAATTAACTGGCTTTCAGCGGGATCCCAGCTGCTTTCTCTTAGGGTGTTACTGCTGCCTTTTCTGATGAATTTCAGCTGCCTCTACTCTCACCCTTTGCAGCTACTTTTCATGCGTCTGTTCACCTGATTACAGCTGGAATTTTAGCTGCTGTTCAACTGGATTAATGCCACTTTTGTGCCTTCTGCTGTTCAACAAAATTTCTATAATAGAAAAGAGAACAAAATACATATTATCAAAGAAATGCTAAGCAATTAAAGGTTAGGAAAAACATGAAAACAACAACGAAAAATAAAAAAAAACCTATCGGATAATGAGAGTATTGGGGGATGAAAATAATAGAAAGAATGATCATAACAAACAATAAACACAAAAACAAGTAGAAATAGTCAAGTGTAAAACATATTTTACATATAAAATAAAGTCAACGCAATTAGGACGAATATATATACTTATCTGTTCAATCATCAGCTCGCCTTGCAAACTTTTCTCCTTCAACTCTTCTCAATCTTTCAAAACCAAACATCCATTCCACAAACAACTGAAATTAAAACACAAAATAGATTTGTCACGCACATAAATATGAAAATCTAAATAACAACAACAAAATATAATAAGAGACAAAAATAGGAGAAGAAAGATGAGCTAGTGGAGCAAAAGAAGCAAAAGAACACTAAACTCAAATCCATATCCCCTAAGCCATTAAACCTTAACTCTTAGCCTTATCCCCGTAACCCCTACCCCTAACCTCTAACACCTAAACCCCTAAACCTTAACCCAAAACACCTATAGCTCTAATCCCCGATCCCTATGGCCTAAACCTCTTTGAATTCTACGTTCTATTAATCTCTTTTACATGCTACAAACTCCTAATATTCTTCCATACTTTGTCCTTTTGCTCTCCTCCAAATAATTCAACTTTCTTTCCAACATATAACAATTTAATAGAAAGGTAATAAAAAAAAGAAATAAAACATAATTTCTAAAATAGAAAAGCGAACAAAATACATATTACCAAAAAAGTGCTAAGCAATTTAAGGTTTGAAAAACATGAAAACAACAACGATAAATGAAAAAGAACCTATCGGATAATAAGAGTATTGGAGGATGAAAATAAAAGAAAGAATGATCATAACAAACAATAAACACAAAAACAAGTAGAAATAGTCAAATGTAAAACATATTTTACATATAAAATAAAGTCAACGCAATTAGGACGAATATATATACTTATCTGTTCAATTATAAGCTCGCCTTGCAAACTTTTCTCCTTCAACTCTTCTTAATCTTTCAAAAACAAACATCCATTCCACAAACAACTGAAATTAAAACACAAAATAGATTTGTCACGCACATAAATATGAAAATCTAAAGAACAACAACAAAATATAATAAAAGACAAAAATAAGAGAAGAAAGATGAGCTAGTGGAGCAAAAGAAGCAAAAGAACATTAAACCCAAATCCTTATCCCCTAAGCCTTTAAACATTAACTCTTAGCCCTTATCCCCGTAACCCCTACCCCTAACCTCTAACACCTAAACCCCTAAATCGCTAAACCTTAACCCAAAACACCTATAGCTCTAATCCCCAAGCCCTATGGCCTAAACCTCTTTGAATTCTACGTTCTATTAGTCACTTTTACATGCTACAAACTCCTAATATTCTTCCATACTTTATCCTTTTGCTCTCCTCCAAAAATTTCAACTTTCTTTCCAATATATAACAATTTAATAGAAAGGTAATAAAAAAAAGAAATAAAACAATATTTCAAGAATAGAAAAACGAACAAAATACATATTATCAAAAAAGTGCTAAACAATTAAAGGTTTGGAAAAACATGAAAACAACAACGATAAATCGAAAGGAACCTATCGGATAATGAGAGTATTGGAGGATGAAAATAATAGAAAGAATGATCATAACAAACAATAAACACAAAAACAAGTAGAAATAGTCAAGTGTAAAACATATTTTACATATAAAATAAAGTCAACGCAACTAGGACGAAAAGATATACTTATCTTTTCAATCATAAGCTCGCCTTGCAAACTTTTCTCCTTCAACTCTTCTTAATCTTTCAAAAGCAAACATCCATTCCACAAACAACTGAAATTAAAACACAAAATAGATTTGTCACGCACATAAATATGAAAATCTAAAGAACAACAAAAAAATATAATAAGAGACAAAAATAGGAGAAGAAAGATGAGCTAGTGGAGCAAAAGAAGCAAAAGAACACTAAACCCAAATCCTTATCCCTAAGCCTTTAAACCTTAACTCTTAGCCCTTATCCCCGTAACCCCTACCCCTAACCTCTAACACCTAAACCCCTAAACCCCTAAACCTTAACCCAAAACACCTATAGCTCTAATCCCCAAGCCCTATGGCCTAAACCTCTTTGAATTCTACGTTCTATTAGTCACTTTTACATGCTACAAACTCCTAATATTCTTCCATTCTTTATCCTTTTGCTCTCCTCCAAAAATTTCAACTTTCTTTCCAATATATAACAATTTAATAGAAAGGTAATAAAAAAAAGAAATAAAACAATATTTCAAGAATAGAAAAACGAACAAAATACATATTATCAAAAAAGTGCTAAACAATTAAAGGTTTGGAAAAACATGAAAACAACAACGATAAATCGAAAGGAACCTATCGGATAATGAGAGTATTGGAGGATGAAAATAATAGAAAGAATTATCATAACAAACAATAAACACAAAAACAAGTAGAAATAGTCAAGTGTAAAACATATTTTACATATAAAATAAAGTCAACGCAACTAGGACGAAAAGATATACTTATCTTTTCAATCATAAGCTCGCCTTGCAAACTTTTCTCCTTCAACTCTTCTTAATCTTTCAAAAGCAAACATCCATTCCACAAACAACTGAAATTAAAACACAAAATAGATTTGTCACGCAAATAAATATGAAAATCTAAAAAACAACAACAAAATATAATAAGAGACAAAAAAGGAGAAGAAAGATGAGCTAGTGGAGCAAAAGAAGCAAAAGAACACTAAACCCAAATCCATATCCCCTAAGCCTTTAAACCTTAACTCTTAGCCCTTATCCCCGTAACCCCTACCCCTAACCTCTAACACCTAAACCCCAAAACCTTAACCCAAACACCTATAGCTCTAATCCCCAGCCCTATGGCCTAAACCTCTTTGAATTCTACGTTCTATTAGTCACTTTTACATGCTACAAACTCCTAATATTCTTCCATACTTTTGTCCTTTTGCTCTCCTCCAAATAATTCAACTTTCTTTCCAATTATAACAATTTAATAGAAAGTAATAAAAAAAAGAAATAAAACATAATTCTAGAATAGAAAAACGAACAAAATACATATTATCAAAAAAGTGCTAAACAATTAAAGGTTTGGAAAAACATGAAAAACCAACGATAAAATCAAAAGAACCTATCGGATAATGAGAGTATTGGGGATGAAAATAATAGAAAGAATGATCATAACAAACAATAAACACAAAAACAAGTAGAAATAGTCAAGTGTAAAAATATTTTACATATAAAATAAAGTCAACGCAACTAGGACGAAAAGGATATACTTATCTTTTCAATCATAAGCTCGCCTTGCAAACTTATTCTCCTTCAACTCTTCTTTAATCTTTCAAAGCAAACATCCCATTCCACAAACAAACTGAAATTAAAACAACAAATAGATTTTGTCACACGCAATAAATATGAAAATCTAAAAAACAACAACAAA
>CAUOFW020003907.1:0-34186 GCA_963454935.2 Ilex paraguariensis
AAAATTACAATCAAACTTATTAAAATAAAATGTATGTATTGTCTGGAGTTTTCAAAAAATTTGGCAGCACTAAATTTGGACTCTCCTATAATTTATTATTAATTTTTTTTAATTCTTTTCTAAAATAGAAAAATGCATTGTCAAAGCATTAAAAATGCACACAAATTATTAAGAAAAATAAAATTACAATCAAACTTGTTAAAATAAAATGTACGTATTGTTTGAATCGAAAAAAACTAGTGGCACTGAACTCGGACTTTAAAAATAAAAAATTACAATCTAACTTGTTAAAATAAAATGTACGCATTGTCTGGAGTATAAACAAAATTAGTGGTACTAAATTCCGACATTGCAATGATTTATTTTTAATTTTTCAAATTCTTTCCTTAAATAGAAAAAATTGGATATATCAAATCATTAAAATTGGACAAAAATTATTAAAAAATATGAAATTGCAATCTTACTTATTAATAAAATGTACGTATTGTCTAAAGTCTAAATAATTTGGCGGCATTGAATTGGGACTCTACTCTAATATATTATTAATTTTTCAAATTTTTTCTTAAAATAGAAAAAATGGATTATAAAGCATTAAAAATTGCACAAAAATTATTAAAAAATATAAAATTGCAATCTAACTTATTAAAATAAAATGTATATATTGTTTGGAGTCTAAAAAAATTGGCGACACTGAATTCAAACTCTTCTATGCTTTATTATTAATTTTTTAAATTATTTTCTAAAACAAAAAAATGGAATATCATAGAATTAAAATTGCACAAAAATTATTAAAAAATAGAAAAATTTAACAATTAAAAACTATTAAAATAAAATATACGTATTGTCTGCAGTCTAAAAAAATTTGGCAGCACTAAAGTTGGACACTCCTATAATTTATTATTAATTTTTAAAATTCTTTTCTAAAACAGAAAAATGCATTATCAAAGCATTAGAAATTGCCCAAAAATTATTAAAGAAAATAAAATTCAATCAAACTTATTAAAATAAAATGTAAGTATTGTCTGAAGTCTAAAAAAAATGATTTATTATTAGTTTTTTCAAATTCATTCCTAAATAGAAAAAATGGATGATCAAATCATTAACAATCGCACAAAAATTATTAAAAAAATGAAAATAACAATCAAATTTATTAAAATAAAATATACGTATTGTCTGCAGTCTAAAAAAATTGGTGGCAATGAATTCGGACTCTCATTTGATTTATTATTAAATTTTTTAAAAATAGAAAAAGTAGATTATCAAAGCATTAAAAATAGCACACAAAATTATTAAAAATGGAAAATTACAATCTAACTTATAAAAATAAAATGTATATATTGTCTGGAGTCTTAAAAAAAGGCAACATTGAATTTAGACTCTCTTATTATTATTATTATTATTAATTTTTTCTCTTTCCCAAAATGAACAAAAAAGGGATTATCAAAGCATTAGAAATTGCACAAAAATGATAAAAAAATAGAAAATTGCAATCTAACTTATTAAAATAAAATGTAAAATTGTCTGGACTCTAAAAAAATTGGTGGCGCTGAATTTGGACTTTGCTATGATTTATAATTAATTTTAAATTTCTTTCCTAAACTATAAAAAATTGATTATCAAAGCATTAAAAATTGCACAAAAATTATTAAAAAATAGAAAATTACAATCAAACTTATTAAAATAAAATGTACCAATTTTTGGGAGTCTAAAAAAATTGGAGCGCTGAATTTAGACTTACTATGTTTAATTATTAATTATTCAATTTTTTTTAAAATAGAAATAATAGATTATGAAAGCATTAAGAATTGGAAAAAATTATTAAAAAATAGAAAATTAAATCAAACTTATTAAAATAAAATGTATGTATTGTCTGAAGTCTAAAAAAATTTGCTGTACTGAATTTAGACACTCCAATGATTTATTATTAGTTTTACATTTCTTTCCTAAAATGGAAAAAGAGACTATCAAAACATTAAGAATTGCACAACAATTATCAAAAAATAGAAAATCGCAACCAAATTTATTAAAATATAATGTACGTATTGTTTGAAGTCTGAACAAATTGGCGGCACTGAATTTGGACTCTTCTATGCTTTATTATTAATTGTTTAAATTATTTTTTAAAACAAAAAAATGGAATATCAAAGCATTAAAAATTGCACAAAAATTATTAAAAAATAAAAAAATTACAATCAAACTTATTAAAGTAAAATATACATATTGTTTGCAATCTAAAAAAATTGGCGGCACAATTTATTATTAATTTTTTAATTTTTTTCAAAAATTTTAAAAAATGGATTATCAAAGCATTAAAAATTTCCCAAAAATTATTACAAATAGAAAATTGAAATCCAACTTATTAAAATAAAATGTAAGATTTAAAAAAAATGGTGGTGCTATAGTTGGACTCTGCTAAGATTTATTATTATTTTTTCAAATTATTTCTAAAAATAGAAAAAAATGAATTATAAAAGCATTACAAATGGCACAAAAATTATTTAAAAATAAAAATTAGAATCTAACTTGTTAAAATAAAATGTACGCATTGTCTGGAGTATAAACAAAATTAGCGATACTGAATTTGGACTCTGCTAGGATTTATTATTAATTTTTTAAATTCTATATAGAAAAAAAATGGATTATCAAAGCTTAAAAATTTTACAACAATTATTAAAAAATAAAAAATTGAAATTGAATATATTAAAATAAAATGTACGCATTGTCTGGAGTCTAAAAAAATTTGCGGCACTGAATTTGGACTCTGCTATGATTTAATATTAATTTTTCAAAGTCTTTCCAAAAATAGAAAAAATGAATTTTCAAAGCATTAAAAATTGCAAAACAATTATTAAAAAATATAAAATTGAACTCTAACTTATTAAAATAAAATGTACATATTGTCTGGAGTCTGAAAAAATTGGTGATCCTGAATTCCGACACTACAATGATTTATTTTTAAATTTTCAAAATCTTTCCAGAAATAGAAAAAATTGGATTATCAAATCATTAAAAATTGTGCAAAAATAATTAAAAAATATAAAATTGCAATCATAGTTATTAAAATAAAATTTACGTATTGTCTAGAGTCTAAAAAAATTGGCGACATTGAATTTGGCCTCTACTATGATATATTATTAATTTTTAAAATTTTTTCTTTAAATAAAAAAAAGGGATTATTTAAGCATTCAAAATTACACAAAAATTATTAAAATATAGAAAATTGCGATCTAACTTATTAAAATAAAATTTATGTATTTTCTGGAGTCTAAAAAAATTAACAACGTTGAATTTAAACTCTCCTATTATTTATTATTAATTTTTATATTTCTTTCCTAAACTAGAAAAAATTGATAATTAAAGCATTAAGAATTATTAAAAAGTAAAAAAATTACAATCAAACTTATTAAAATAAAATGTATGTGTTGTCTAGAGTCTAAAAAAATTGATGTACTGAATTTAGACACTCCAATGATTTATTATTAGTTTTACATATCTTTCCTAAAATGGAAAAAAGAGACAATCAAAACATTAAGAATTGCACAAAAATTATCAAAAAATAGAAAATCACAACCAAATTTATTAAAATAAAATGTACGTATTGTTTGAAGTCTAAGCAAATTGGCGGCACTGAATTTGGACTCTTCTATGCTTTATTATTAATTTTTTAAAACAAAAAAAAATGGAATATCAAAGCATTAAAAATTGCACAAAAATTATTAAAAAATAAAAATTACAATCAAACTTATTAAAGTAAAATATACATATTGTTTGCAATCTAAAAAATTGGCGGCACAATTTATTATTAATTTATTATTTTTTTTCAAAAATATAAAAAAATGGATTATCAAAGCATTAAAAATTTCCCAAAAATTATTACAAATAGAAAATTGAAATCCAACTTATTAAAATAAAATTTAAGATTTAAAAAAAACTGGCGGCGTTATAGTTGGGTTCTTAAAGAAAAGAAATTTACAATCAAATTTATTAAAATAAAATTTAAGTATTGTCTAAAGTCTAAAAAAAATTGATTTCTTATTAGTTTTTCAAATTCATTCCTAAAATAGAAAAAATGGATTATCAAATCATTAAAAATAGAAAAAAATTATTAAAGAATAAAAACATGGAATCAAACTTATTAAAATAAAATGTACATATTGTCCGGAGTTTAAAAAAATTGGCAACGTTTATTTTTGACTCTTATATTATTTATTATTAATTTTTACATTTCTTTCCTAAAATAGAAAAAAGGGATTATCAAAACATTAAGAATTGCACAAAAATTATTAAAAAAAAATAAAATTACAATCAAACTTATTAAAACAAAATGTACGTAATATTTGGAGTCTAAAAAAATTGGCAGCATTGAATTTGGACTCTTTTATGCTTTATTATTAATTTTTTAAATTATTTTCTAAAACAACAAAAATGGAATATCAAAGCATTAAAAATTGCACATAAATTATTAAGGAATAGAAATTTGCAATCAAACTTATTAAAATAAAATGTACGTATTGTCTGAAGTCCAAAACAATTGGCGATGCTGACTTCCGACTCTCCTATTATTTATTATTAATTTTTACATTTCTTTCCTAAAATGGAAAAAAAGGGATTATCAAAACATTAAGAATTGAACAAAAATTATTAAAAAATAAAAAATTACAATCAAATTTATTAAAATAAAATGTACGTATTGTCTGGCGTCTAAAAATATTGGCGGCACTGAATTTGGACTATTCTATGATTTATTATTAGTTTTTTAAATTATTTTCTGAAATAGCAAAAATGGAATATCAAAGCATTAAAAATTGCACAAAAAATATTAAAAAATAGAAAATTACAATGAAAATTATTAAAATAAAATATAAGTATTGTCTTCAGTCTAAAAAAATTGGCAGCACAGAATTTGGACTCTATTTTGATTTATTATTAATTTTTTTTCAAAAATTGAAAAAAATGGATTATCAAAGCATTAAAAATTGCCCAAAAATTATTAAAAAATATATAATTACAATCATACTTATTAAAATTAAATTTTTGTAATTTTTTGAATTATTTCTGAAAATAGAAAAAATAGATTATCAAAGCATTAAAAATTGCACATAAATTATTAAAGAAAAGAAAATTACAATCAAAGTTATTAAAATAAAATGTAAGTATTGTTTGAAGTCTAAAAAAAATATGATTTATTATTAGTTTCTCAAATTCATTCCTAAAATAGAAAAAATGGATTATCAAATCATTAACAATTGTGAGATCCCGTGTGTTATATAAATATAAATGATATTAATTTGCTTGTATGTTTAAAATAATTAAAATGATGAGAAAAATTTAGAATTGTTGTTAAATGAATAGTCACGCAAGTTTAAAGTACGAACGTATTGACTTTTGGGTCAAAATTAATTTTTGGTGGTGTTTAAGGTTGATAAGGGTAACTAAGTATATATATTATTGTTTTTAGATCAAAATAACATTACCATTGAATCTCGGAGATCTGAAAAACTTGGAATAGCCGTTTAGCTCATATAGCGGTTTGGAGGGGTAAAATAATAATTTTAGTGTTTCGTATGTAAATTAACTTTAGTTTTGAGATAAATCATAAAACTAAATTTTTTTAGGTTAAAATAACATTAAAAATGAATCCGAAATGTCGACAAACCTTAGGGTAGTCATATGGATCAAATTAGAATGTTTAGTGGCAAAATCGTAATTTCAGAGAAAAAATGTATTTTCAGCCCATGAACAGTGGATTTCGGGACTACTGTGTTTAAAACACAGATTTTAGCCCCTTTTTTTTTCCATTCTTTCATTCCACTCTCATCCAAAACCTCTTAGAACCCTAGGAGAAGATAAAGGGAAAGAGAAAGGGGAAGAAGAAGGCCTCCAAAGCTTGGGTCTTGCTTGGAAATCCTAGGAACTTGGCTTGGAATTCTTGAGTTCTTGGAAGGGTTTTCCTTTCTCTTTCATTTACATTGTACATCTCATGTATTTTCTTTAGTTAAAGTATACTATGTGGTTGATGGCAAAATTCTTGTTATAAACTTTGATTTAGTGTTGAAAATGCCATGGATTTGTGAACCTACATGCATAAAAATGATTTTTAGTGTGGTGGATTTCAAACCCTAGTTTGATTTTAGTGATGGATTTTTGATTAAACCTATGATTTGGGGGGTTTTGAAGTGTGCTATGATCTTGTACACAATAAATATCACTTATTTTCTTGGAATTGGTTGTGTTGCTTTGAAAATACAAAATTTGAGATTTGAGTATACTATATGTTTTGATAAAATGTCAAGGTTATGACATGAGTTTTCAAAAGGATTTATGGATATAGAAAATAATAATTTTTAGAAAATGTATGCTCGATATTGACAGACAGAGGGTTAGTAGAATAATTTTAAAAATTAGACAAAAAGGGTATCCCGGGTGGCCTAGGTGGGACCGGCTAAACCCGACCACTAGCAAAAATCAATTTTTTATAAAAATTTTCATTTAAAATAATTTTAAGAACTTTGGTTAAAATAAAATATCAAATTGAGACGTTTCAGGACAAGTTGTAGTGTAATGCGGTCCTGGATTCATCAAGGGCAAAAGGGTTATTTTTCAATTTTGCCCTCCACCATAAATACAGCCCCTTAGTGTAAAAAATATCAGTATTTGGCCTGGATATAGAGTAGTACACGTTCAAGAGGAAAAGTGAAGAAAAAATCCTAGGTTCTTCAAGTTTTAAGCCACCAAAACTCATTCCTAGGCCAAGATTCTTGCAAGACTTCCTTCTAAGAAGTTGTTCCTCTCAACAAGGGCTATATTCTCACCGATTGGTTCAGCTATAAAGCGAACACAATTCTCTTGGTTTGAGAAAAACCATTTTAGGTATGATATTTTGCTAAGTTGGGAATATATTTAAGTTTTATTGTCTTCCTATGTGTTGATTGGATGATTTAGGTGTTTACTTGATGTTAGAAAATCATTTAGTTGGTATTTGCTTTGAAAACTTAGAATTAGTGGTTTAAGTACTTTTGTGTTTTTTGAGTTTGTTGACAATTTTTTGCTATGTTAAATGTGTATATTGCTTATGTGTTGGATTATTATATTCTAGCTTATGTTCATGTAGAGAAACTCTTGTGGTTTGAGAGTTATGATTTATTACATGAGTTGGTAATTGTGTATTTGTAGTTTCTTTGAGAAATTGTGAAAGTAATGAATATGAAGCTTGATCATTTGTTCAATCCATTGAATGGTGCTTCACATTCATGTAGATAAAGTGTTTGATGAAATGTTTAATAGAATTCACATTGAGAAAAATCAAGGCATCTTAGCATACATGAATCCTTGGAACATAGTGTGAGTTGAGCACTTGGTACTATGCATTATGAGGGTGTAGATTCTATGGTGAAAAACCCAAAATCTGGCCAATGATAGTACTTGCGGGCTGACGGGGGCGGATCGTGAATCAAGACATGGGTGGCATAGAGTTGCATGAGTGTGTCATGCATATTGACATTGCATAGCATTGAGAGATCACGGGGTTATATCTTTTAAAAATGTACACTTGCACATGCCACACCTTAAATTTGTTCATAGCATTAGCATTTTGTTATACCAGCAGTCGAGTTGACCCATTCATGGGATATCATATTACAGATAAGACTCCCAATACTTGAGACTTGAGGAAGTCTTAAAGGAAGGAGGGGAAAAGAACTTGAATGGATATTTGACCTTTGGGCATATTTTGTATGTATGGGCATAAACCCAAATGAGTTGTATTTCAATTTGAAGAAGTAAAATATTTAGACCTTGGGTTATTTTAAAGTGTAAGGGTGTAAACCCAATTGATAAAAAAATGTAGGATATCTTTATGTAATGTGTGTATGTTGAAAACAAAGGATGTATGTTTAATTTACATGGATTGTGCCCACCGAGTGAGGGTGGGTTGTGATATAATAATGCATATGAAATATTGTGAATATTAGGTGGGAAAAAAGCTTGGAAACAAAGGAGTTTATGTCAAAATTTTATGAAAAATTAAAAGACTTGTTAAGTGTGTAAAACACCTTTTAAATAGGTGGGAAGGATGTCAAAAGGGGGGGGGGTTTAGAAACCTTGAAGAAATAGGCTAAAAATGGAAGAAAAATGGCTTGAAAAACTTTGGGAAAACATGGGAAATGAATGAGAAACCAATTTATCCAACCTAATGATCTTTCATTTACTTTTTTTCTTCCTTTACACTCACTCCTCGGGTTTGTGAAAATTCGGGGCGTGACAACTTGGTATCAGAGCTTAGGGATGAGATCTTACATGAGAGTTGTAGGGAAATGGGTACACCAATATTGGTGATAGTTAGGAGACATGTGTGGTAACAAAGGAATTATTTTTACGTCATGAGTTTTGGATGTCATAGAGAGTACTAGTGTATTTTGGCTGAGAATATATGAAAGTAAAAAGGTTTCGAGGTACGATGGTTTATGATGTTATAACTTTTTTAAGTTATGTCAATTTTTATTATTTTGCCTGACCCTTAGTTGCTGTAATTTGTGAAGTCAAAGACGTGTGGTAATTCAATTTTGTTGCTTGGAGATAAGGTCAACTATGACGCCCTTTATATAATTTTGTTAGGTGAAGTTATTGGAATTGCTAGAGAGGTTAAGAATTGTAGAAAGATTGAAAATTTTGATTTTATGATGAAAACTTTGAGTTGGATGTGTCTTCCATTAGGGTGACTAAGAGACTATAAAATAGTACAATGTTCAAATACAATCAATTGGAGGGATATGATAAAATGAATAAGTATTTGTGTCAATTTTGGAATAAGAGTACAAATTGTGATTTTGCTCTTGAGTGGATTGGAGGTTGTTATACGACCATTTATTTGAGGTTATTAATAGTGGTCTAGAATTAGTATGAATAGTTGGCTAGTGTTGCTTTGGGTAAAAAAAAAATTAAATGTTAAGTGATGACTTAATTTTTGTACAATTGAGTTAAGAATTATTCAGAAAGAATATGATTGGAAGATTGTGGTGCAATAATTGAAGAATTATATTAGATGACTTTGCTTGAAGATTGATTGAGAATGACATGGTAAGCCTTTGAAGGGAAATAAATATAGAGTAAGGAAATTACTCATTACATGAAAGGGTAGGCAGGGCCAGACTACTCAGGTCGTGTTTATGCAGTGGCCACACTAGAGGCATTTACTTTTGGACCTTCAGTGGTTCGAGGTACATTCCTTGTGTTTAGTTCATAGGCCAGTGTATTGATAGACTCATATGCATCTCATTCATTCATATCTATCATGCTTGCCATGACATTGGGGTTGAACATAGATCGGTTAGACCCACCATTGCGTGTTGACACCCCAGTAGGGGGTAGTGTGATATTGACGAGGATCTGTAGAGATTGCTCGATAGAGATAGATAATCACATCCTTTATTTTGACTTCATTCTGCTTGACATGTCTGGTTTTGATATTATTTTGGGGATGGATTGGTTGTTTGCTTTTCGGGCAAGTATAGATTACTATAGGGGGATAGTGACAGTGTGTACTCCTGAGGGAGACAACTTTTATTTCACGAGAGATCGTGAAAATTTCTTAGTTCCATCCTTGTATGACTCGAGGAGTTAGGGAGGTCATAGTTACATGTTGGCTAGTTTGGTAGCAGATAGGAGTGGGACTACAGAAAATGTGTTACCACCCGTCGTGGATGAGTTTCCAGATGTCTTTCCAAATGACTTGACTAGTCTACTGCCGAGACAAGAGATAGAGTTCACGACTGAGCTTATCCCAGGCGCTATGCCTATTTCCATTCCACCTTACAATATGGCTCCAGCTGAGTTAAGAGAGCTGAAAGAGTAGTTGACTGATTTGCAGGGTAAGAGTTTTATTCGTCCTAGTATTTCTTTGTGGGGTGCTTCGACACTATTTGCGAAGAAAAAGGATGAGACATTGCATTTGTGTGTGGACTATAGGAAGCTGAACAGGGTTACTATCAAGAACAAGTACCCGTTGTCGAGAATAGATGACTTGTTTGATCAGCTTAGGGGTTCGAGATGTTTCTCGAAGATTGATCTTAGATCGGGGTATCATTAGTTGAGAGTGCGGGAGGAGGATGCGGCGAAGACAGCTTTTTGCACTCGTTATGGCCATTATGAATTTGTGGTTATGCCATTCGGTGTGACGAATGCCCCGGCGGCATTCATGGACTTGATGCATCACATTTTTAGTCCTTATTTAGATCAATTTGTTGTGGTGTTTGTTGATGATATTTTGATTTATTCACCTTCCGAGGATGAGCATGCCTTTCACCTACGAACTGTGTTACAAATTTTGAGGGAGCACCGTTTATTTGCTAAATTCTCGAAATGTGAGTTTTGGCTTCAAGAGGTGCAGTTTCTTGGCCATATTGTGTCAGGTAATAGGGTATCTGTGGATCCTTCTAAGATTGACGTTCTTATAAGTTGGGAGAGGCCGAAGAGTGTGTTTGAGATTCGGAGTTTCTTGGGATTGACAAGGTACTACCGTTAGTTTGTGGAGGGGTTTTCTCGTCTTGCCACGTCGATGACTCGCCTGACGCGCCAGGGCATTAGATTTGAGTGGACAGATGACTGTGAGCATTCATTTCAGGAGCTGAAGAAGAGGCTGACTTTAGCATCTGTCCTGATTATACCTGAGAGAGGTATTGGATATACCATTTATTGTGATGTTTCACGAGAGGGATTAGGCTGTGTATTGATGCAGGAGGTAGAGTGGTAGCCTATGGTTCTCGTCAGTTGAAGAATCATGAGTAGAACTACCCCACACATGATTTGGAGTTAGCTGCCGCCATTTTTGCACTTAAGAGTTGGCGACACTACTTATATGGGCAGAGGTTCGAGGTGTTCTCACATCACAAGAGCCTCAGATACATTTTCACGCAGAAGAACTTGAACCTTTGGCAGAGGAGATGGATGGAGTATATATAGGACTATGACTTTGACCTTTAGTACCATCCTGAGAAGGCCAATGTCGTAGCAGATGCACTTAGTAGGAGACTGAGGAGCACTGTAGCTAGCATTGCTATTAGGGAGTGGGAGATGATGGTAGACATTGGGGAGTTTGACTTAGACCTTGCCGAGTCTGAGGGACATGTCACACTATTCAGTGTTTGTGCACAACTGATTAACCCTAATTAAGGCATAATTTAATAGGTAAATTGTGTTAGTTGAATAAAGTTAAACTAGTCAAAATAAATCAAATTAGAGTTAGTGTGTGAATAAAGGATAATGCATTAATTGTTGTTCTTTTCAGGGTTTTGTGCGTTAAAGCTACAAACTACTGGGGAGCCAATTATAAAAGCTCAAAACAAAGGGGGATCAAAGAATTCAAGGCTACCTAACAAGACTTTCATGCTACCAAATAAGACTTTTCAAGGCCACCTAACAAGATTCAAAGCCACCTAACAAGACTTTCACCCTCCCTTGTTGCCTATAAATACCACTCATTAGGATTTGTAAAACATTCATCTTTTGGTAGTGAAAAACCCTCCAAAAGTATTATCGATTTCCTTATTGCTTATTGCTTTCTTTTAGTATTGCTTTCTTTTATTGTATTATTGCTTTCTTTTACTTTAAGTATTGCTTTCTTTTACTTCCATTGCTTGAGCTTCCTTCTTCCCTTAGAGGAGTGAAACTCTTCCACTTTTCTAGAGCTTTACCAAAGCCGTGAAGGGTGGAACGTGATTCACTCATTCTTTGTCGAAGATCGGCTCCTTTTGTAAGGTGTGTTACCTTGTAACTCCTCTACATGGAGGGATGAGCATCACTCACTTTTCTAACTTTAATAAAGCCATGAAGAGTGAGTAGTTTCTCGTCTAATCTTTAGTAAGAGGTGATTATCCGGAAGTTATATTTTTGCATTTCGTTTATGCTTAGCTCTAGTCTTTATTTCTTCATAATGTCTTCTCATCATATTGTTATCTTTATTTTAAGCATGAATAGCTAAATCTCTTAGTTGGCAAAACCAAGAAGAACCTCCACTTGGGTATATCATTTCAACTTATTCTCCTCCCCTCTTTCAAAGTTCAATGGTTCGGTTTGACTGGGTTGAGGGTGGATAACTTGGTGAGTCTTTGATATTCCGTAGGCCTAGTCACGGTTTATGCTTAGATACTCACCAATCTTATTCCTAGCTTTCCACGAATCAATCGTTCATTCATGCTCTATTGGAGGAGGGTTTCGAGTTGAGACGGTATTCCTATTGGAGTGACCTCTTGGATTTGCCAACATTTGTTTCTCATTTTACTAGCATCAAAACAACTTCACCAAACAACTTCCAACAATCAAAGATTTTACACTTTCTTTCTCCCAAAATCATATTCCCCTCAGTTTACTTCCTTTCCCGTGGAAACGACCTTGGAATACCACCAAGTAAAACACGATCTGCGAAAGTCTCCTTGCGCTTGGGGAACACTTTTGTTCACATATACTCATATTTGACATTTCATTCATCCACCATTACGTTACCCTTTCTTTTTGACATCATCCCTAGGAGAGTGACACTCCCCTTCATTCATGTACTATACATGCTAAAAGGTGATGTTTAGAGGTTAGGAAACAACAAGGAATTTTGTCAAGCATTTTTGGCGCCGTTGCCGGGGAAGGCAAGTGTCAAACCAAGAAGGTGATTTCTGGACGACGGAGATAAGTCCCATGATCTTCATCATGGGCTGAGGTACGTTGTTCTGTGTACATAATCTTGTTTGTGTATAATTTTGTTTGTATATATTTTGTTTTATGTGGAGGCGGAACGACCGAAACTGATTTGTTAGACAAAACTTGGCCCCTACCATGAATATTGACCAAGAACAATCCGAGGATGCGGGTGACAATTTTGACAATATAGGTGCAAATCTAAATGTCCAAAGGGGTGGGGAACCACAAGAATCCCAAATACCCAATCCGAGAATGAATTTTTCCCCTCCCGTGAATGAGGGGAATAATTTTCAAATGGATCCCCCAGTGAGGTCAATGAGGGATTTCCTACAACCAACACGAAGCATCACACCATCATGCATCCTCCTTCCGGTCCAAGCTTATCTTTTCATAGTTAAGCCAGGGATGTTGCAACTAATTCCCACGTTCAACGGACTTGAAACTCAGAGCTCTTATTCACACATAAGAGATTTCGAGGAAATAGTTGCAACCTTCCTTCCCAATCATGGGATGGAAGAGATAGCTAGAATGAAATTGTTTCCCTTTTCCCTGAAAGACAAGGCAAAAATGTGGCTTATTTTCTTAAGGCCTCGAACCATCACATCGTGGAGCCAAATGATTTTCGAGTTTTTGAACAAATTCTTTCCGGTGCATAAAACCACCGCCCTAAAAAAGCAAATTCAAAACTTTTCGGAAAAGCCCAATGAGCAATTCTATCAATGTTGGGAGAGATACAAGGAATTGCTACAATCCCTTCCACATCATGGCTTTGAATCATGGTAATTGGTGAGTTTCTTTTCTGAAGGAATCATACCGGGCCATCAACAGTTCATTGACATGATGTGTAATGGGGAGTTTTTGAACAAAGACCCTGATGAGGCCTTAGATTACTTTGATCACAAAATGTACAATCATGGGATATTACAGATCCCACCGATGTACCAAGGTCTTCTCCTCAAAAGAGTGGCCAAACTCAAGGGGGAGGAGTTTATGATTTGAGTGACCGGGAAGACTTGTTTTCAAAAATTGTTAAATTGTCAAGGAAAGTTGAGAGTCTTAAAGTCAATAAGAGACACGAGGTGTCTAATGTGTCACGAACCGAGGAGGGTTGTTCAATTTGTGAATGTATGGAGCATTCCCTATCGGATTGCCCAAACATTCCGACCCTTAAAGAAGCATACCATGAACAAGTCCATGCCTTCAACCAAACGAGATAATCATTTTCTCCCAATTCAAATACTTACAATCCGGGTTGGAGTAATCACCCAAATTTTAGTTGGAGAAATAAAAACCCCATTCCTCATGGTTTAAGTACATATGCATCTCCCATGCCTCCCAAGCAAAACCAATACCATGGCCAAGGGCAAACATCTAGCTCTCAGTACCCCCGGACCAATCCACAAGGGTATTCGTCAAACCCACCACCATAGAATTTTTCACCAAATCCACCTCCACAAAATTTTTCTCAAGGACCGTTCAATCCATCCACATACCAACCTCCTCACAAAAGGAATTTGGAGGATATGGTTCATTCCTTCATTCAAAGCCAAATCGCCATCAATAACCAAAATGCCACAGCCATCAATGATGTAAGAGCCCAACTCACAAAGTTGACAAACTCCATAGGGGCATCTCAACAAGAAAAGGGGAAGTTCCCCGCTCAACCATAAGAGAACCCTAGGGGTCAACACCTTGTTAAGTCATCGGAACCTTCGAGAGAGAGTTGCAAGCAACTCAAAGCTGTCACCACCCTTTGCAGTGGCAAAGAAATTGACAAAACCATTTTCCAACTGTCTCACCCAAGACCACATTGCCAAAAGAAAAATATATCTTGGGTGACGCCAACAAGAGTGAGGTGAGTGAAGAGAAAGACAGAGAGGTTGTTGAGAAAGAAAAATTAATTGATGATTGTGTGTTTATTCCTCCCATGCCTGCCCCTTTCCCAAGTCGTTTGAAGCCACTTGTCAAGGTGGCTAATTATGCTGATATTGTGGAAATGTTTAAGCAGGTGAAGATTAACATTCCATTCCTCGACGCCATCAAGCAAATTCCATCATGTGCTAAGATTTTTGAAGGACTTATACACGGTGAAGAGGAAACTGAATGTCCACAAGAAAGAATTCCTCACCAAGCAAGTGAGCTCAATATTGAGGACCAACACTCCTCCCAAATTCAAAGATCCCAGTTGTCCAACCATAGCCATCACCATTGGAAATTGTCGAGTGGAGCAAACACTCCTCGATTTGGGGGCAAGTGTGAATCTTCTCCCCTACTTGGTGTACCAACAGCTGCAGCTTGAGGAGTTGAAGCCCACCTCAATCACGCTTCAATTGACGGATCGTAGTATCCGTACACCAAGGGGAGTAGTTGAAGATGTCTTAGTTCAAATTGATAAATTTTACTTCCCTGTCGATTTCATTGTGCTTGATATACACCCTGCTGCAAACCTTAGCTCCCAAATTCCTGTAATACTTGGAAGACCCTTCATTGCTACATCTAATGCTGTGATAAATTGCAGGAATGGTCTAATGAAGTTGGCATTTGGGAATATGACAATGGAGCACAATGAATTCAACTTGGCAAAGCAACCGGGTGATGATGAGGAAGTAAGTGAGGTCAATAGAATCGACACTTTGGTTGAGGAGCACTTGGACCTGGAGGGGATATGAAATTCAAGGAAGAAGGAATGTTAAACATCTCTATAGTTGATGATAGATTCCCAACAGAATCAGGCAGTATACCATCGAGTGGATTTTCACCAACCAATAAAAACTGCAAGGATGTACATTCTACTAAAGAATTAAGAAATCTAAGTTCAAGTTTTCCGGGCTCATTGGTAAGCTGGTTTCCTGCAAGATTTAGGAATTGGAGCTGCCGCAGATTTCCCAAATTAGTAAGCACTGGCCCAGTGAAAAAGTTGTATGATAACTCCAACTGAAGAAGTAAAGATGCATTTGTGATCGACACCGGAATCTCTCCAATGAGTTTGTTGGAGTATAGATAGTAGTCTAGGTTTATTAGGATTTCTTTTCTGTTTTTTACCCTTACTAGATTTTTATATTTTGCCTAAACAACAAGGATGTTTAAGTCACTCTGTATTATTTTTGGCTATATATACGGGACTCTACTTTGAGTTTGAGTATCCCTTTCACATATTTCAAGTTGGTATCAAAGCCAAAACCCTAGCCTCCATCTCTAAGCCTGACCCTAACCTTAACCCTAGCCTTCATCACCTTCCCAGCAGCCACCATTCCACTGCTCAAACAATCTGTAACAGCCCCCAGTCCCTCAGCTACCACAACCGACTGCCGCTGCAAAGCACCGACTGAAACCAAAACCAAAGCACCGACTGAACATACAACCACCTAGCCTACTGCCCAACCTCCAGCGACACACCCAGGCCACCAGACCTGCCACACCGACTGAAACCGAAACCGAAACCTGCTCTGACTTCTCAGAGTCTGACTACTGCTGCTGTCACCACTACAGGTATATCTCGTGTCTTTCACGCTTGTGCCAGTTCATCTCCCCTTTGGATGTTGGACTCGGGTGTGAATGGTCACATGACAGGTGAGGCCCATCACTTCACCACTTTTGACGAGCCGTTACATACACAGGTTCAGTTAGCAGATGGAACACATGCCCCTATTGTTAGTAGGGGTACAGTCCGTCTCCCAGATGGCCTTACATTACATTCAGTTTTTCATGCACCAAAGTTGGCCATGAATCTATTATCTGTACATCAGTTAGCCAGAGATTTTCACTGTGCGGTTGTATTCTTATCTGATTCGTGTTATTTGCAGGACCTGAGTACCAGGAGGATTATTATCAAGGGACATAAGAAAGATGGACTGTATTATCTGGGCAATCCATCTCCAGTTTCACCAATTCCTTCACATGCACCTGCTTTGTCTTTTTCTGTTCCTAGCTTGCATGCTAGTATTTTACCTAGTAGTTGTCGTTATGATTTTTCGTCACAAACTGTTCAATTGTGGCATGACCGTTTTGGACATACAAATTTTAAATATTTATGTATGTTGTTTCCTGCTTTGAGTAATGCTTGTGTTGGTGGTAAACTTGATTGCGTTATCTGTTCCCTATCAAAACATGTTAGGGCCAATTATATTCCTCGCATGCACCAGTCACCCAAGCCATTTGACCTAATACACTCTGATATTTGGGGACCCTCTCCCGTTACTGCTCTGTCAGGTGCCAGATATTATGTGACATTTATAGATGATCATACCCGTTGTACTTGGGTCTACCTTTTGCATAGGAAGTCTGATGTGCTCCCTATAATCACTCAGTTTTTACAGATGATTAAGACACAATTCGATGTCATTGTTCGTGCTCTTCGTTCGGATAATGCCAAAGAATATGTGTCTGATGCTTTAGTATCTCACCTTTCTTCTCAGGGTATCCTTCAGCAACTCACTTGTCCATATACTCCTGAGCAAAATGGTGTTGCTGAGAGGAAAAATAGGAGTTTGATAGGGATGGTACGTTGTCTGCTTAGAGGCATGAGGGTACCAAAATCTTATTGGCATTTTGCTGTTTTGACTTCTACCTTTCTGTGCAATCGTACGCCGAGTCGTGTTCTTCAGCATAAGGCTCCCTTACAGGTCTTATTTCCTGAGCGGACACTTTTTCTGGTCCCCCCTCGTGTTTTTGGATGCACATGTTTTGTTCAGGATCGGTCCCTACTCGTCATAAACTTGATGATAAAGCGATTCGTTGTATCTTTGTGGGCTATTGTCATCAATCTAAGGGGTATCGCTGTTATGATCCTATTAGGCGTCGTATGTATCACAGTCTAGATGTTACCTTTCTTGAGCATATTCCTTATTTTCCTTTCAGTCCTTTGTCTGCCCCTCCAGTTGATGATACTCCCTTTGATTTTCCATTACCACAAGAGTCAGAGTCATTGATCACTATCCCTACAGGGTCATCCGTTTTTCCTCCAAAGGAGTCACTCATCCCTGTCAGTACAGAGTTACCAGTCTCTCTTCCTTTGCAGGTGTATGCTCGTTGTCCTCGCTCTCATCACCCTGCTGATATCCCCTCTACCTCAGGCGATGCAGGTAATACTTCTCAGTTTGTTGAGCATATTGATGCACCTGTTGTTAGTACTGATGAGATTACAGGTGCTGAGCCAGTTACTTTACCTGATAAGATATTATCAGTAGAGGATGGTGATTTAGGGCGTCGTTATCCAAGGCGTGATCGCCGTCCAGTTGATCGATATGGTTGGACCGCCAAGATTTTATATCCGATCTCTGCTTATGTTTCTTATGGTAATCTGTCTCCCACATTTCGAGCTTATACTATGGCCTTATCAGATACGCTGGTTCCTCGCTCTATTTCGGAAGCTATGCGGGAGCCCCAGTGGGTTCTTGCCATGCAGATAGAGATGGACGCTCTTCAGCGTAATCATACATGGGATCTTGTCTCATTACCTTCAGGGGTGAAGCCTGTTGGCTGTCGCTGGGTTTACACCCTGAAGTTTCTGGCAGATGGTACTATTGATCGTTACAAGGCTAGACTTGTGGCGAAGGGCTTTACTCAGGTACCAGGTCGTGACTTTGGTGCTACATTTGCCCCCGTGGCAAAATTGACTACTGTTCGGTTAATTATTTCTCTGGCTGCGGAGTACTCTTGGCCTCTTCATCAATTAGATGTGAAGAATGCGTTTCTTCACGGTGATCTGGACGAGATTATTTATATGGATGCACCACCGGGCTTTCGTGGTGAGGGGGAGTATGCTGGAAAGGTATGTCGACTGCGTAAGTCTCTTTATGGACTGAAACAGTCGCCACGAGCCTGGTTCTCTCGCTTCAGTGATGTAGTCATACGATTGGGGTTCACCAGGTGTCATTCTGATCATACCTGCTTTATTCGACGGAATACTTCTGGACAGTGTGTCATCCTTCTGGTATATGTTGATGATATTATTATTACTGGTGATGATGTTTCTGGGACTGCGCAGGTCAAGATAGACCTTGGGAAGGCCTTCGATGTGAAGGATCTTGGATTTCTGCGATACTTTCTTGGGATTGAGGTTGCCCGTAGAAGCAGAGGTATTGTTCTTTCTCAGAGAAAGTATGTTTTGGATCTTCTTTCAGACACTGGGATGTTGGGGTGCAAACCGGCATCATCACCTATGATTCCAAACCTGAAGCTTACTGCTGAAGGTGAGGAGTTGAAAGATCCGACAGTTTATCAAAGATTGGTAGGTAGACTTATCTACTTAGCCAATACTAGGCCGGACATTTCATTCGCAGTCAGCCGAGTTAGTCAGTTCATGCATAGGCCATGTCAGCCTCATCTTGATGCAGTTTATCATATTCTTCGGTACCTCAAGTCTTGTCCTGGACTTGGGTTGTTTTATGCATCAGGATCTCAGACCGGTTCTCTAGCCTGTTATTCAGATTCAGATTATGGGGGAGCATGTGATGGTCGATCTACTACGGGTTTCTGTGCTTTTCGAGGGACTCATCTTATCTCTTGGAAGAGCAAGAAGCAGACAGTTGTCTCCCGCTCGTCCGCAGAGGCAGAGTATCGGGCATTGGCACTTGGCACATGTGAGATTATCTGGCTACGATCGATTCTTGACGAGTTGGGTTTTTCAGTGACCTCTCCATCCACATTATATTGTGATAATCAATCTGCTATTCAGCTCGCTTCTGACTCTGTACTACATGAGAGAACGAAGCATATAGAGATCGATGTTCACTTTCTTCGGGAGAAGGTCAGCAGTGGTCTTGTTACTCCATCGTTTGTGGGGACCAGTGATCAAGTTGCGGATGTTTTTACCAAACCTGTCACTCTGTCTATTCTTCGGGACTCCGTTGTCAAGCTTGGCTTAGTTGACATTTTTGCGCCTAGCTTGAGGGGTGTTGGAGTATAGATAGTAGTCTAGGTTTATTAGGATTTCTTTTCTGTTTTTTACCCTTACTAGATTTTTGTATTTTGCCTAAACAACAAGGATGTTTAAGTCACTCTGTATTATTTTTGGCTATATATACGGGACTCTACTTTGAGTTTGAGTATCCCTTTCACATATTTCAAGTGAGTTGATTATCTGCTAAAAAAATTCCTTCTAGGTTTGGAAGCTGAAGGCCAGTAGTCTCAGGAATATGCCCTGAGAGGCGATTAGCAGTGAAAGCAATGTATATTAGAGAAGAAATGTTAAAAATGGCTTGGGGAATTTCACCAACAAGATTGTTGAAATCAAATCCCAACATCTTCAGATTGAACAGATTCCCCAATTCCCAAGGAATATCTCCTCCAATGCTATTTTCTACACATCCAAGATACTGCAGAGTAGATATATTGCCCAGTGAAGGAGGAAGGGTACCAGTTATTTCATTTCCAGTAACATACAGGTCCTCAAGCATATTTAAACATCCAATATTTCTGGGTATCGATCCAGTGAAATTGTTCTGGGAAAGGTATAGAAATCTTAGTCTTTTGAATTGGCATAAGCTGGAAGGGATGTTGTCACTGAGTCGATTGGAACTGAGATCAACAGCTTCAAGATTTAGAAGACGATCCTGCACATGGATCTGGATAGAGCCAGAGAGGCTATTGTTAGCAAGATACACGACACGAAGGGCAGACAGATTGAAAATGGATGGAGGGATTGAACCTGTAAGCTGATTGTTGGAAAGATCCAATTCTGCCATGTAACTGAGATTGCCAATCTCATTTGGGATGTTACCAGTAAAGCTGTTATCACCCAAACTCAATCTCTCTACCTTTGAAAGGTTTGCTATAGAAGGATGAACTGTACCAGTAAAAGCATGCTGGTAAGATTGAGAATTCTGAATTGTGGTAAATTCCATGGCTGTCCCAAAAGGCCACCAGAAAATTGGTTGTAGGCCAAAGAGATTGTTTGAAGCTTTTGGTTTCGGAATAAACTCAAGGGGACACTTCCTTCAAGTTGGTTGTTGTGAACATCAACTACTCTCAACCGAGGCAAAAGGCCTAGTCCAGAAGGAAGAATTCCTTGGAAGAAGTTGTTACCAAGATTTAGAACGGCAAGAAATGATAGATTGGTGATAGATTGTGAAATGGTCCCTTGCAGATTCAATTCAGGGAGGATTAAGGCTGTCACCCTTTGCCTCCGGGGGCTGCAAGTGACACCAATCCAGTTGCAGAAGGAAGTTGAAATGGTCCAGTTATTAGTCAAGACATTGTTGGTGTCTCTTGTAAAATTTTTGAATACAAGCAAAGCAAATTGATCAGTGAGGTTGGTGGGAGAAGCACAGAAACAAATCATGAAAGATTGCATAAACAATAGACTAAGCAAAACAAAGTAATGCTTATCCATGTGAAGATTGATGAGAAGAACCAGAAAAAAAAAATAAGGGAAAAGGATTTGGTGGCATTACAGTTTGTCTTGAAACAAGACTTGCTCAACGTCACTCATAATTGGTATCAATTAGGAGACTTTGACTTCAAATAAAGTACTGCCAAGCTATACAAAATGGGAGAGGCTATGGTACCGCTGATGCCCGACAGTACCGTACCAAAAATTATAAAATATTAAATTATAATTTTTTTGAAATGTAAGTAACAATTTTAAAAGATATGATCAACTATAGAAGGTTGAAATTGATATTAACATTTTCATAATCGATCATGCCCTTTCCTCGAACAATTATAACTTTTTTTTTAAAAATATAATTTTATCCATAAAAAATAATAACCGAGAACAGCTTTTGGTACGGTAGAATTTCCCATCCAAAATAGGTCCAGAAGCTTGAATATACATATAAAAAAAAAGGGGGACGTCTTCTCATGTTGTTTTGTGATTAACCACGTCGCCCATACTGTTTGAAGAAAACTTTGGGTTTTCTCCATTTGATTTTGGGTCTTCTTCGGAATACTTAATATTGGCGATACGTGCCCGATTAATATTGTAATAATGATTGAGCAAATACAAGTTCTCTTTCCTTTATTTCAGCCACGTGACTTACATTTTATCCTAAATCGATTTAATTTTTTACTCTCTTAATGGAAATTTGGGACAAAAGTCTGTGTAAAAAAATTATGTAATCTAAGTCAATGTAACCTTAATTTTAACGAACAGTATCATATGCACATCATGTGAATCAAGAATTAAGATAGTTAACACATGTACGTGAGTTAGATTGTACAATTAAGGGGTTAAATTGATATAAAAAATTAGTTTAAAAAACTTAATTAACACGTATGACTGAGTTTAAGGGTTATTTATATAATTTATTCTAACTAATTTAAATATCTTAAATTGAAGAGACATTTCGACTGATAAAGAAATAAACTATAAATACCTACCTTCCTTGACCTGCGAAATAATGTTGTTGTGTAATGAAAATGAGACATAGATGAAGTGTAAGAAACCGAAAGGATACTCTACAGTTTTGAAAAAAAAATAAAAAATAGTATTGATATTGTCGATTATAATTATATAAATAAGAAATTACAATAACTTAAGGGAGGTCATAATTGATCACATACAGTTATAATCTATCATAAAAAATACATTATTGATTCTAACATTTTATAATCAATCATATTTTTTAAAGTTATAACTTACACGCGACTCTCTGGGCAAAAATAATGTAAGCTCAGTTAAACACGACTCTTCTAGGCAAGGCAAGCCACCTAACTTCGAATGACGTTGATTTTACGGATCGTGAATGGATTTGACTCTAACTTTGGACGCATTGGAATCTTATAAGTTTACTGGAATACGGCACAGCCCACGTAATTTTTAGACCTTATGAATTGTTGGTGCCATCAAATTTTTGACTATCAATCATAGCTAAACATCACCGGCCCAAATTAATATGGTCATGAGCTAGGGTGAAACTGAGGGAGCGATGTGTAAGCCTAGAGGATTCAAATTAGTGAGAATTACATTCAGACTATTTAAAGTTTGTTAATTAATTATTTGATCTCTTAATATTTAAAATATTACATACAAACCCCTTAAATTTGTAACATTTAAACTCTTATTGTAAATATATCCGTTAATTAATTACATTTAGACCCTTTAATTTTAAAATATTATACTTAGATCGAAAATACTCCAATCAAATATAAAATATCAAATATTTTAAATTTTACAACTAAAATTCATGTTCTATTGTATCATTTATTGAAATAAAATTAAAATAAAAAATTTAATTTTTTCTTAAAAATTTATAATTAGTATACAATTATACTATCTATTGGAATAAAACTAAAAAAATCAAATAAGAGGTCTAAGTCTCTTATATTATTTTATTTTTGATTATAATATTTTTTATCTAAATATAATATTTTACACTTAAAGAATCTAAGTATTATATACCTACAAAGTTTATGGGGGTCTAAGTATAATTTATTAACTGATATATTTACAGTATGACCTAAGTGTTATACGTGTGTAAATCTCAGGGGATTGTGTGTAATATTTCAAATATCAGGAGATTTGAGTGATTAAGTGACAGACAACAATAAGTCTAAGTGTAATTCTCCCTACAAATTAATAAATAAATCAAATCCGTTAGGTGACTCAAGCCTTTGGTTGTACAATTATACTTTTTTTGTATTTTATATTTTGAAAGATTTTAAAATTCTTACTTTGTACATTTAAAAATTAAATTTTTTACATTACATCATTAATATATCAAAAGTGTTACAATATGTCTCCTTTTTTAGTAGGGGTGTTTATTCTACTCTACGAGTAGGAAATATGGTCTTTCATCTTTCTATCTGATACTTTACAGAATAATATATTATTGGTCTACTATATTCGATCAAGTGTAATATTCCTACCCGACTCCTGTCTAAATTAATTTGGTAGAAAATCGAATAAATACGTTTTATAATTATTAATTTTTGGATCTATAAACAAAAACAAAAAAATCAGAAATCATATACTATGATAACAAACAAAATCTCAAAAATCATATATTAAAATTTAGATTCTCGAAAAATTATATACAAAATATCATAAATCATATACTATAAAATCTCATAAATGAGCAACAGTAGTTATGGACACACTAATACGAAGAGGGATGCAATAAGGTGACCTTAATAAACAAAAAACATCATACTTAAAAAGTGGAAAATAAAGTCATGCAAGCAAATAATCAAACTTAAGTATCTATTGTAATCAAACACGCCAGGTGAGTTATGGTGCCACTCTATGGAGTCTGATTAGTTGATAATGTAGGGCTAAAAACAATTTTAATAGTATGATACAAACGAACTTTGGAAAATTAAATTTTCCAGGCTAGATCACAACTAATTTAATCGCTCTTCAATACATCTCTATATTAGGAGGCAAAAAACATAGAATCTGTAGCCCTAAACAACCACCAACCATTGATGGACTTGAAACCATCAACTGAGAGAGAGAAACAGAGATATAGAGAGCACCTGAAAGACTAGAACTCAAAGTACTTAAAGCAAAGAGCGTGAGAGAGGGGGCGAGCTAATGAGTTAGGTAGGGGTATTCCAACAAAGGGCGAAAGAGGTGAGAGAGGCTAGACAGATGAGGAGGCGATGACTGACTAGGTGTTAGGGACTTAGAATTTTTAGTTTATATATATGTAGGCAGGGTAGGGTAAGAATTAGAAAATTTGACGAGTATTTTCACATTCCCATCTAATTTTTTCGATTAATCAATCAATAGGATTGGATAGGTTAAGAAATGGGGTGTAATCAGAAATTTGAACACCCTCATTTGTTAGTTTTCATTATTTTTTCTGTCAAAAGACAATCCACTGATATTAACGAAAAAATTAATAGAAAGTTAATAGAAGAGACAAATTACAACACATTTGGTATATTGAAGATGAAATATGAAAAATTTAATCTTTAATGATATAAAATAAGAATCTTTCAGGGTACAAAATATAATTCGCCCTTATTTTTATTTGTTGATTTGGCTAGTCTTAGAATTTTTGATTAATCAAATATACTTCTCAACACATATATAATTTGAAATTAATACAATTTAAGATGACAGGACTTTAATATAATAGGATATCACCACAATATTGATATAAGGTTTAGTTACACTTTTAAAAGTGAAATTATAAATGCTTAAGATAATTCAATATTAATCATGAAAATATTGTGATTAATCATGAATTATTTCAATTAATTATAATTTTTATGTTTTTTGGGTTGTAATTTGACAATTGTAACTTTAACTTTAAAAATTATAATTTCTATGATCATTCATACTAATATTTTAAAATGATCACATTCTTTATAATTATAACTTATTTTCTAAAAACTATAACTTTCATGATATGATAGAAAAAGAGGGATCCAAAATAATAGCACATGACTTTTTCGAGAGAAGCCTATGGTATCGGAAACAAATTTGGCATTGTTTCATCATTATCTTTAAAAAATTTGTAACTTTTTATAAAATTTTAATGGTTATTTTATAACTTTTGTGATAAAATTGTGATCAAACCTGAACATGTAATTGAAAATTTAAAGTTGTAACTTAATTTAAAAAATTATAAATTTTTTTATTATAAATAAATTATAAAATTTATATCAAAATTTTAAAAAATTATAAAATTTAGAAACACAGTACCAAAATTTTGTAGTCTTGTCCTATTTATCAACACCTTGTATACTAGCCCTGACACACGACATCCATGGCTGATGGCTCTCTCTACCTACCTTTTCTTCCGTGTAGCATCAGGCCACTGCCACATAAACATTTCAAATTCGTATTATTCCTAGCCGCCCTACCCTCTTCCCTCTGAGGGTTTCTGTTTCATCTCTCTCTCTCTCTCTCTCTCACCATGTCCCCAATCTCCGCTCTCTTCACCCGCCACTCTTTTTCCAAGCCCATCTCTCGCGTCCACCCTAAGTTCTTCTCCACAATCTCTTCACCAATTGAATACTCTCTTTCTCAACCCATTTACACCATCTGGGCTTCTAACACCGGCCTCGGTAAAACCCTAATCTCTGCCGGCCTAGCCATCTCCTTCCTATCTCCGCATTCCCCTCATTTTCTCTCCTCAACCACACCCTCCAAATTCATCTACCTCAAACCAGTCCAAACTGGGTTCCCCATTGAATCCGATTCTCGTTTTGTTTACCGCAAATTTTCCCAGCTTTTTCTCCGGAATCCACCCCAATTCTCCGTTCTTGCTTCGAATCATGTGCTTCAAACATCCATTCCGGCTTCAGAAGCCGTTTTGGGAAGTGGTTTTGGGATGGCAAGTGAAAACAGTGACAATTCGGGCGCTGGGTCTTTGAGATTTGGGTTGGACAATGAAAAGGTTGGAAAATTAGGACGTGGGTTCATGGAATTTGGGTTGGAAAGTGAAAAGGTTGGGAAATTTAAAAATGGGTTCCACAATTTGGGGTGGTTTGAGGAAAGAAAATTGCATGCCGAGGGTGGTGATGGAGTGGTGAAGGAGTTGATCTGTAAGACAACATATGGATGGAAACAGGCATTGTCGCCGCATTTGGCAGCAGAGAAGGAAGCAGCAGTTGTTGGGGATTCGGAGTTGTTGGGGATGTTGAAGAATTGTTTGGGGATTGGTTTGGAAAGTGGGGTTGAACAGGTTCAGGGAGAGGAAGTGGGTGTTTTGACTGTGATTGAGACTGCAGGTGGTGTTGCCAGTCCGGGACCATCCGGTACCCTTCAATGTGATTTGTATCGGTGCGTGATTCTTTTTTGCTGCATTTGTGTTTTTGTTATTACATTTAAATTATAATTGTCGAAGGTGGTTTTTGTTTTTGGAATTTTTGTTATTCGGTTGGATTTTTTTCAATTCCAGAATAGTTCATTTAAATTCGCAACCAAAAACGTCTATTCTTTGAAATTGTTGATTCTCCCATGAATACAAATTTTTCAGGTTTTATTCCAAATTTATGAGTTGTTCTTTGTTTTTGTTTTCTGACCTCAATACCAAGCCAATGATCTAATGTTAAATTAAGTAGAAATGTTTAAAAATTTTGGGAGGAAGTATTGCAACTAGAGGCACCAGCAGTTCCAAATAATGAAAGAACTGACCTTTCTGCAGTGAGTCTTAGTATATTAGTGGCTTTTTGAGTTATTTAACATTCATTTGAATGCTTTAAGAGCTACGGATATGGCCAATTACCCTTTTTTTTGTCTTATCCCATGAACCTGGTATAAAATAACATCTGGTGCAAGTACCCCTAACATTTCTCTGATTTTTTATTCTTTTTAACATACTAGTCCCTCCCTTGTTTGCCCCTGTCAGAAACTTAACTATGCTTAGGGACGTGGGCATCAGGTCAACTATAGTGGTAATACCTTTCCTATGATACTATCACAGCAATCCAGGCAGCAGAGTGCCCTGGTAAAAAGCTGGGTTGCTGATTTATGTAGCACCACTATAGTAATCTTGGGGCATGCATAAGTGACGATTGGTATTGCACTATTAAGCAGAGCAGGTGACAAAAGATTTGAGTTCAAGGGATGATGCACACATTTATATAACATGCCATAATCTGATTGCTGTTTTCCCTATGATTCAGAATATTCTCACCTTTGTTTGCAGTCCCTTCCGGTTACCTGCTGTTCTTGTAGGGGATGGACGACTAGGTGGTATTTCTGGAACCATTTCAGCTTATGAGAGTTTAAAACTAAGGGGTTATGATGTTGTTGCTGTTGTTCTTCAAGATCATGGCCTTGCAAATGAGATGCCATTATTTTCTTATCTACAAAATAGGTATGCAGTTTCCCGTACATTTTCTTGGACATAGTTCCTTTTTGTTTATTGCCAAGTAGTATGTGTGGCCTTGCAGCAACCAGTTGTAGAGGATGATCTTTTCATGTTGTTGGTGTGTAGTGACTGTAGTCTCTTTCTCCCTCTGTATTTGCATTTTACTATCGGGCGCTCTATGCGATGCACAAAATTTGTAATATTTCTTCATCGCCATCGCCATCGCCATCGCCTTCACCTTCGCCATTGTCATTGCCACTGCCAATCCTGCTAGTACTCCCACCTTACCCCCACCCCATTCTAACATTATTAAAAATTTACTTATTAATGAGGTAAATTGATATTTGAGCAAAAGCTAAATGTATCGTAGTTAATAAAGATGATGAGAACTTCAAATGTAAAGTAGTTATCAAAAAGTTAGAAGTTGTTACATAGGCCATCTGTTGAAATTCAATTGGAGAAGTCCAATTAAATAATTCAAAATTGGGAGAAAATAGAATTTAGGGAGGGAAAGCTTTTCAAACACTCTCTCTCCTAAAAGTGTATTTGCATGTGTACATTGGATGGGTGTGTGTGTGCACACGTGCATGCATGGACACCTTGGTATGTATATTGCTTGCAATACATAGTTGTTTGATTAGATTCACCTTGTGCTTCTTTGATTATTGATAATTACTGTTCTCTCTGACCCTTTTTTAGAGTTCCTGTGCTTGTATTTCCGCCTGTTCCACAAGATATGTCGGACAATCTAGTGCAATGGTTTGAAGACTCTCGGAGTGTCTTTAATTTTCTCAAGGAAATCATGCTATCAACATTTTTAGAAAGGATGCAAAGATTACTTGACATGCCAAAGAAGGCACGAGATATTTTATGGTGGCCGTTTACTCAGCACAAACTTGTACCCGAAGAAAATGTTACAGTAATAGATTCACGTTGTGGTGAAAATTTTGCAGTTCACAAGGTTTGCTTTGAAACACGTGTTGGTTGCACAAGTCATTTTTACTATTGAGTATTGAATGGCAACATGTTTTGTCTTTTAATATTAATTGTTGAACTTTCTTTGGTTACTGATTTAAAAGGATAAGAAATGGTTCAATTGACTGCAATTTGTTGATTCACAATTACTCAATTTAGACAGATTCCACACACATTCTCATTTTTTAACATACATCCACTGAATTTTAGAATTGCTTTCACATCCCAATTTAATTTACATGTCTTGGATATAGGTCCAAAATTATGGTTTAATTTCTCAACAATTTGATGCTTGTGCAAGTTGGTGGACACAAGGACCTGATGCTACTTTACAGGTCAGATTTTGCTTATTTTTAGTTCTTAACAGTTCTAGTTTCCATGATTCTTTAGGTTGAATGCCTAGCCGATTCAAGACGAATAGGACAATTTGCTGTTTGCAGGAATATAAAATTGAGGGAATTAATGTGAAAGAAAATAAAGAAATACAAAGAAAGGAAAAAAAGAGTAAGAATACAAAAAGACATTAGATAACTGGTATGGAGTTACGCTGTGATTGTTGGGCTAGACCTTGCCACAGGCTTAATATCTAATTAAATGCTAAGCGCATCAAGCGAGCATGACTCTTTTATCCATTCCTTACAAGTTTGAGAAAGAAGTACAACTAGTAAAAAATAGTAACAATCAGTAACAAAAAGACTAATCATCCCATTATAGAAGAGGCCTATTCATGTGCAATGCTAGACAATCCTAGTAAACACTGAAAAAAAAAACTAATAAAACAATACTTACATTCATAGGCTAGGAAAATCAACCCTAGAAATCATTATGGCAAAAAGTAATCACGCCATTACCGATGAGGCCTATTTATAGGTCAAGAAAGCAAGTCACATCTTCAACCATCATCACTTCAGAACAATCTCTTCCTCTAATGAGATAGCATCAGGTCACCCTTGGAGCATCATCTTGACTCTCCATAGCATCTTTTTGTCTATGCATGTGGACAACGGTGAAGGAAGCATAAGAATTGGTGCTGTAAAAAAGGCAACTTGACTTGTAAACACACTTACAAGTACGACAGGAGGCTTTGAGGTGCCTTGTTAAAGTGGCATTTCCTCCACATAGAAAATCATGCAATTTATCAAGTCCAATTGTAAGCCAAGAAAATATGTACAGTCTAAATACAAGGACAACAAATAATCTGCCATCACTAACAACAGTAAACACTAAATCCTTTAATTCAATTTAGTTCTCCCCCTTGTCTTTTCAGTTATTCTCTTTCATCTCATTCCAGTGAGGTACAATTATTTTCACTTTGGTATAGATTTTCTTGCTCTTCTTTCCTCACTCTCATTTCAACAAATACTTTTGTAAGTCGATGTCAGAGTGAATGAATAAATCTTGATCTCCCTTTCTTGTCCCTGAGAGAATTTACCTTGGGTAAACTCAGTGCAGCATATGTGTAAGTTTTTCTTTACCGTGGCTATGTTTTTAGGTGGTTTCAGATTGAACTCGCTAGAGATATGGGTTATGCTGCTGCAAGATTCGGGCATGTAATGTTCCCTGAGAATGTTTATGAGCCGGCTCTAGAATGTGCAGAACTTTTGCTTGATGGAGTGGGGAAAGGTTAGTTCTTTTGCTCGTTGCTTAAGTTCCATGAGTAAGATTTTTGGTAATGTTTTTGTATAAGTTATGCAAAATTTTAGATTGTTGAGGTTAACGTACTTGATTAATGAACTCCACGTTTGCGTCTCTTGTCTACTTGTTCCAAAGATACAGCTTGATGGCTAGTTGGAATACAATATAATAAATTCTTTATTCTCCTGCAGCTTGTGTGGAGCTTGTACCTCTATTTTTTTTTAGCTTTTCGCAATGGTTTCTATAAAAACTTATGTTTTGTTGCCTATGATTTTGCATTTCACCTGCCATGTTATTCTGCCCTACTTTTTTTCTATCAGCTAATTCTAATCCAATGTTCAAGACATTAATGTCGTCTATGGGTTGCATAATTGAAAGTAAGAACAGAGAGAATAGTGGTGACAATCATGCAAAGAGAGCAAACATACCCACTAGTAAAAGGAGAGTACGTATATGTCCTCGTTGTTATGATCTCAACAAATTTATGTATTTGAATATGCTATGCTACAACAAGGGAGTTCAAAGAGCTATCAAATAAGGTTTCATTTTTGCTTGGCGTAATAATTTGGCTTCCTGAAGCTAATCATCTATAATATGCCAGTTTTGTTGCAGACCAACTTGGATTCATAATCTGAGTGCCAAACTAGAAACATAATGTAGTTTTCCTGTTTCATAAATCAGTTTACACCTAAATGCTTTGATTTTTGTACTTTGGTTACTGACACATGGTGAACATGACAACCCAAACATAGCATGATTAAACAGCTCTAGATAATTCATTGAATTGTATGTACTTGGTAGTAGTTTGATTCACCCCCTAGTTGCCATTCTTCTTTACTTGATGCTTTCGAAATTAAAGGTTTTATAAATTAATGGAATGAAAACTTAATGAAAGAACTTCTCAAAACAGAAGAGGAAGATGACCTATAGTTTAACTCATCAAATAGGGCCCTCATTGACACATTTAGCCTGAGTATAAACATTTAGGCTCAACGACCAACCATTGCTTGATAGGCACAATCTAGTACTACATTGCATATTCTGTAGTTTTGGATTATGATATTTATGATCAATTCTATATTACATTTGCCATTTTATTGAATAAATGTGTACAATTCTTATTGTTGATCTCTCCCTCCCTCCCTTCCTCCCTTCTTTAATTGTGTTAAAAATTAATGATAAAATACAATTTCATATAAACGTTGCATTGCTGATGAAAATTTCTATTGACGCCCAGTGGTAACATTAGACAGTCTTGTTTCCTTTGTAGGATGGGCTTCTCGAACATTTTTCTCAGATAATGGATCCACGGCAATTGAAATTGCTTTGAAGATGGCATTTCGCAAATTTGTGTTTGATCATGGGATTGTTTGGGATCATCTGAAGTCTAACACTGCTCAAAGTTGTATTGAGTTTAAGGTATGACAGATCTTATTAGGACTATATTAATGCAGCTCAGGCATCCTATTGTATCCTCCTCTTTAATGTCTGGCGTTAAGTTTGGTCAGATCAACAAGACAAAAGATCAATTTGTGTTATTAGGTGAGGACTGTATTGAAGCAACTCCTAGGCTGGAAGATGGATTGTACTTTAGGGTGTTATATAAATGAAGCATCGATATTTATTATGGATGCTATCCAAAGGAAATAATGTATAGCTGAGATTACGTTTGTGGTTGCCTTATTTGAAAAGAAAATTAAATGGAAAAAAGGAAGATTACAAGTGCTTGAATTTCACATCTGGATATTTGGATGTCATACATGGTAGGAGGCTATGCCTAGGAGATATCAAAGGATAAGTGGTAGAATGTACAATCATTTTGTGGTCTTATGGTTGAACTCTTGCTATATGTAAAATCTAGGCCAAGAATCTGTGGGTTGTACTGATTCTATGCCAAGTCACTAGGCATCCTTCATATTACTCTAGATTATTTTCTATCATTCAGTGGTAATAGAGTATTACACTGTTTGAAATCTCATGTGTACATGACCTTTTGCCAAGTAAGTTGCCCAAAACAATGGAAGAAATAAAAAATGGTAAAATTGCTTCCTTGGGGCCTGTGTGTTGTAGGCTTGTATTGTTTTACTTTTGAAATTCACTGGGTGAATGTATGTGAATATGCTTTTTTCCAATATGGCACTTGGTTTTGGAAGTTAGCTTTAGGTTCTAAGTTACATGTTATACCTATTCTTTTATTGTGGCATCTCGAGCATGTGAAGTTGTAAAAATATGACATTAAGTATTTTATCTTTATTTTTTCTCCCCTTCCATTCAAGGGTATTTCATGCTTTGCCCTTAAAGTTACATAGGAGATGGATATCACTGCGTAGAGCACAATTCAACATACATATATTTATTGTTTCCATTAAGATTATATTCCATTGTGAACTGGACATCACAATTTTGAGTCATCGAAACAAATCTCTCAAGTTTACAACACAAGTTCCAGTCATGGAAACAAATTTCTCTGCACATGGGGCTAAGACGGCATATATCGAACCCTCGTCAAACTCCGCAATGATAGGAGTCTCGTGCACTGTGTTGCCTTTTTGTTTATCTATTGGCTTCGGTCTTTACTTATTTTATGGAAAAGATGTAGAAGTCCATTTTTGATGTTACATACGTACCATGGATACCCATTTACCCATCAAGTTCCAATTAGTTATTACTTTTGTGACACATCAAGTACAAGGCTAATGTAACTTTAAAGTTGGATTGTTGAATAGAGTTGTACCGATTTTAACAGGTATATGCTTATAACTTAGGAGGGGAAATAACTCTGTTTTCTATTTCTTTTAAATCAGGTCTTAGCTCTTAGAGGATCTTATCATGGTGATACTTTGGGTGCTATGGAAGCACAGGCACCATCATCTTATACTGGCTTTTTCCAGCATCCATGGTATGGGTACTTCTTAGCATATATGCTTGTATTTGTATTTTTTTTTTTTTGAACAAATATATGCTTTTATTGAAGTTCTACTAAACCATGAAGTTTTTCTAATTTGGAACTAATGCTCCTTCTATTAATTGTTTTAGGCCTAAGATATCTAGTATTCTTATGTAGGCAGTAGGCAAATGGATGTTTATTTTTTTGAGAGAATTCCTTGAAACAGTGTCCTAAACACATGTATGATCTGAAACATAGTCAGTGCGAGAGAGAAGACATCAATTGGCAGAGGCAGTATTAGTAATAGAGATCAAAAAGGGATTGGATGAACTTAAATTGAAGAATTGAATTTTATTATTTATTTTCCTAATATTATATTAGTTAGGAAATATTTGTTTGACAAGGAGTATTAGTTAGAGTTTGATTAGAAAATTATTATAGAGTTTTAGTAGGATAGGAATTTAAGAGTTTGATTATGAAACTCTTTTAATATTTTAGTAGAAGAGTAGTTTTTATTTTAGAAGGGGACTTGACTTATAAATATTGATGTATCCCTACTATTTTCATTAGAGAGATTATGAATAAGAATGAGTATTCTCTCAAGAGATTTGTGTGTTTCTTGATCGATTCTTTGCGAAGATATGGTAAATCTCTTCCACCCCCTCTTCTTTCTTCTTTTCTTTCTATTATGTGATTTCCTGGATCGTGGATCGCTTTGGTACGTGATCTAGGTACGGGTACATGGTACGACACTTTCTTAGGTACGTGGTACGATGGGGGTAGGTTTAGCCGGTACGGTATTTTGGGTTTTAATTCATTTTGGAACTCTTATGTAGATCGTTTTCACTACTATACAACATTATATATATTACAAAACACTAAATTAATTACCATTTATCTTATAATTGTACTTGATTTTCTATTATCTAAAACAATATATAATTATAAATATATATACATGCAGTCAATTAATATGTATTTTATATTTGTGCTACATGTTCTAAAAACGAATTAATTTAGGGTTAGTATTGTAATTTGAGGTCGTCAATTTTGGTGATCTGGATTGCGAACTCACCACGTTTCAGACCGATGAACCTAGATCATGGGTCGTTAAGGTTTAGTGAATTGTTGTAACCATGGTCCGACCAAAAAAATATCCACCGCCCCTTACATAAAACCCATAACACAAAAACCAGGTTTCCCATACCATACCCATGAAATTACAGATACATCCCCAAGCCTTTCTAAAAATATTAGTTAACCCTGGAGTTTCTAAAATTACACTCTCACCCCC
>CAUOFW020003908.1:0-34185 GCA_963454935.2 Ilex paraguariensis
TTTAGAGTAATATTCTTCCTTATTGTCACATTTAATCAACACAAATGCCTTAGGGGATGAGCAAGAGAACTTTAGATAGTGTCTCCTCATTTAGAGTGCTGGAATATGAGTCACGTAGTATGAATAAATTATTTTTACCCATTGAACCTCTTCATGGGATCTCCAACACAGAGGTTGGGATACCTCCCTAGATGACTCCCTTCAGGCTTAAGTCCATCCCCCTCAACATATCTAGGACTGTGCTCCTAGAGAGAACCTTGGTCAATATATCAACCACATTCTCTTGTGACGTTACATATTCCAATGATATGATGTTTCTATTAAGGAGGTTTCTCACAAATTTGTACCTCACTTGTATATGACGTGTCATTCTTTTATTTGTATGGGATTGCTTAACTAAGTCTATTGTAGCTGTACAATCACAATGGATGGACAATGAAGGTATCAGTTTATTCACTAAGGATATGTCTAAGAGAAGGCCCTTTATCCATTCAGGCACGACACATGTTGTGTCGAATGTTATAAGTTCTGACTTCATTGTACTTTTTGATATTGTAGTTTGTTTTCTAGACATCTAAGAAATAGTAGGCACCCATGGAAAATACACATCTATTGGTGGATTTCACATCTAAGTTGTATGTTATCTAGTTTGCATCATTATATCCCTCAACAACATTTGGAAAACCTCTATAGCATAAAGAATATTCAATTGTTCCTCTTAAATATCTAAAGACTCTTTCCAAAGCAACCCAATGATCCTTACTTGGATTATGTGTATGTCTACAAAGTCTTCTTACATCGTATGTTATATCAGGTCTAGTATTATTGGCTCAGTATAATAATGATCCTATAATTTGTGAGTACCTCAATAGATAAATTGGTTCACCATTATTTTTCACCAAATGCATAGTAGGATCATATTGAGTTGATATGGGCTTGCTATCATAGTATTCAAATTTCATTAACATTTTCTCAATTGTGTTGGATTGGTTTAAAGTAATTCCTTGTGAGTTTCTTTCAATCGTCATACCTAAGACTATATAAGCTTCTCCCAAATCTTTTAAATCAAAGTTTGTAGAAAGGTATCATTTACGATGTCTATATTAGTCTCAAAGATCAATAAATCATCCACATATAGACATAATATCATATGCTCTATATTAACTTCCTTATAGTACACACATTTATCATGATCGTTTATTCTAAACCCATATTTTAAGATCACTTTATCAAACTTTTTATGCCACTGTTTGGGAGCTTGTTTAAGACCGTTAAGGATTTGACTAATTTATACATCTTATGTTCTTGTCCTTTGACCATATATCCCTCACGTTGTTCCATATAAATCTCTTCATCTAAGTTTCCATTCAAGAATTTGGTCTAAACATCCATTTGATGAATGATGAGATTATGTACAGAAGCTAGGGTAACTAGAATTTTAATAGTTGTAATTCTAGACACAGGTAAATAGGTATCAAAGTAATCTATCCCTTTTCTTTGAGTAAATCATTTTGCCACTAGCCTTACCTTATACTTATATGTACTACCATTAGGTTTAAACTTCTTAAATATCCACTTACAACCTATTACTTTATTACTAGGTGGTAGATCAGTTAAAACCAAGGTGTTATTTTGTATTATGGATTAGAACTCATCATTTATAGCTTTTTTCCAGAATGGTGCATCCATGGATGCCATGGCCTCTTCATATATGGTTGGATCTCCTTCGATTAGGAAAGTATAAAAGTCATCTCCAAAGTTCTTCTCTATCCTTTGTCTTTTACTTCTTCTAAGTTCTACACGGGGTTTGATTTCTCTGTAACTACTAGTAGTTGGTGTCTCACTAGAAAATGTCATAGGTTTATCATTAACTTGGTTTGTAGATCTAGTTTTGCAAGGGAAGATGTCTTCAAAGTAGGTAGCATCCCTAGACTCTACTATAGTATTTGAATTACCACTGATTTCTGAATTTATTACTAAGAATCTACTGGCGGTACTGTTTTGAGCGTATGTTATGAAGACAGTCTCTAAATTTTTAGATCCTATTTTTCTTCGTTTAGGTTCAGCAATTTCAACCTTTGCTAAACACACCCACACTTTTAGGATTCTAAGGTTTGGTTCTCTTTCTTTGCATAATGCATATGGGGTTTTATCATTGTTTTTAACAACTATTCTATTAAGGATAACATGTAGTAAGTATAGCTTCTCCCCACATGTTTTTAGGCAACTCATTACTTATTAACATTTCATTGACCATGTCCAACAAAGTTCTATTTTTTCGTTCAACCATTCCATTAGATTGAGGTGAATAAGGTGGAGTAGTTTGATGTATTATTCCATTTTCTTCACAAAATGTATTGAACTCATTGAGAGAATATTCTCCACCTCTATTAGACCTAAGACTTTTGATTTTATTTTCTAATTGATTTTCTACCTCATTTTTGTATATCTTGAATTTTCCAAAAACCTCATCGCTTGTCTTAATAAGGCTAATGTAGCAATACTTAGACTAATCATCTATAAATGTCACAATGAATTTATTTCCTCCTCTAGTAGGACTTCTATTGGAATCACATACATCATTGTGTATTAACTCTAGGATTTGAGTATTTCTCTTTATAGACTTGAAAGTCTTTTTAGGTTGCACTTATGTCTAAAATCCATCAAGGAACTAGGAATTAGACTAAGATCCATCAATCTTTTCACTTTTTTCAATCCTATATGTCCAAGTCTACCATGTCATACATCACAAGATTCAACACTAAAACTTGAGGAGAAAATTTGTTAACCTAGAAACTAAATTTATTTTAAATAAACCCTCACAAACATATCCTTTCCCCACAAAGATATTATTCTTAGAAATTATTACCCTATTACACTCCATTATAACTATGTTGCCTTGTTGAACTAATAATGAACCAATAATTAGATTTCTCCTCATGCCTGGTACATGTCGCACTTCCTTAGGAATCAAAGGCTTCCCCGAAGTCATCACCAATTCAACATCTCCAATTCCAAGTATTTGTGTGATGGTTTCATTTCCTAGTGTCACACTTCCTCCACTTGAGCTCTGATATGATGTTAAATAATCCACAATCAAAGCAAACATGTACATTAGCACTAGAATCTCACCACCAACCATTGTTATCATAAGTAAGATTGACACTAAGTGGACCGAGAATATACCTTAAGGCAGGTTCAGGAGATTCTTGTGGACCAACTATCATATTCACTTGATCTCTTGGTCCATTTTGATTTTGTTTGGTTTTGGGCTTCAGCGACTCGGTCTTCTTGAAGTAGCAATCTTTAGCCAAGTGATTAGTCTTCCCACATAAGAAGAAAGGCCCTTGAATTTTATTATTATTATTTTTATTATTATTATTGTGACGAAAGTTTTGGCTTAGGTTAGGACGATTAAACTTCCTACTGTTATTCTTAAAATTACCCCTCATAGGTTGAAAGTTTCTCTTATTGTTTTCAACTAGGTTCACTTTAGACATTTTTCCATTCTCATTTTCTTTCTTTGTAGTTGACCTATGTTTATCTTCAACCCTAAGTGAGTTAATGACTTGAGTTAAAGTCCACACTCCTTGCTTATGTCTAAGAGACTTGGCAAAGTTGGACCATGATGTGGGTAGTTTATCAATAAGACTTGAAAAGGTGAAGTCTTTACTAAATACGGTTTCATTTATCTCAACTCTCCTCAAGAGCTCTAGAAATTCATGGATTTGATCTCTAATTGGCTTATTGTCTACCATTTTATAGCCATTGACATTTGAGATGATAAACCTATCAATGCCAGCATCCACTATTCCATATTCAGCTTCTAGGACATTCCAAAATTCTTTAGTGCTTTTGGTTGTGGCGTGGTACACATCATATAGGTGATTAGATAAGGCACAAAGAATTTTGTAGTAGAAATGATACTTAATTTGCTCGGGGCTCATCCAAGATGACCATTCTTGAGTTGGTGGTGCTTCCCCTATGGTAGAGACAAGTCCTAGGACTGTAAGCCAATATTTGGTTTGCTTTTGGCACCTATGGAAATGTGGTCCTCTAAATTTTTCAGGTTTCACACTATTAGCTTTTTCTACTTTGATCGTCATGTTTAATTAACAAGGGCGAGAAGTATGTTCACCGTATAATGTAAAAGAAATTTTCACTCGAGATTCTTTGGGAAAAAAGAATTATTTGCCGGAATTTCAATTTAAAAATCACCTATTTTTCATATGAAATAATAATCGAACTAAGCTAGCAAATAATATTTCTAAATACTCGCATTGTAGTTCCTTTAAGTAACTGATGATGTACAAAATAATTTCGTATAAGATCAACAGTCAAGTGTGTGATAAGGTGTAATTAATTGACAATAAATAAAACAATCAATGACAGTAATGTAAATATTGAGTCAACACATAGATATATAGTAGTTCGGTCCAGATGACTTTACTCTGGGAAACGACAACAGTGGTCGGAGGGTCTTTATTGATGAAATAAGGTGAACATGAGAGAGAGCAATGATTAGCTCCGCGAGAGGTAAAATAGCTAAGAGAGAGAGAAAAACTATCTGTGTATAGAGAGGTGTGGAAGTAGAGCTCAATGTGTCCTCTCATGTAGAGAGAACTTACAATTTGTAGGCACAGAGCCTTAGTTAAGGCGGTGACTTAAGGGCAAATGTACTAATTCTCTGGGTGTCTACAAAAAATAATTGTCATAAAAGGCTGTTTGGATCTTCGAGAGGTAGTATCCCGATAATTGCTCTTCATGTGCTCTAATTCTTCTTGGACTCCTTGGAACTTGGGTGGGGTCAGATTTGCGAACTGGGCTTGACTTGCCTTTTAGTTGACTTGTGCTTGCTGGATTTATTGGGTCTGACCCGGTTAGAATTGGGCCATTAGTAACCACTAAATTTTATTTTATTTTTCAATAAAACTGCTCACTGATTTCTCTCTATTAAAATGAACTAATAATTCTTATAACATGTTATAACTCTCAAACTTTAAATGGACAGTTTTGTTCTCTTTCCAGAAGTCTTCAATTAAAATAGTTATTGGTTTATATAAAATATTCTAAGGATCATAAACTGAACTGTACGTAGAAGTGGGCAGCTCCTAACAAAGAACTGATCAGTTTATTTTCCAGAAACTGTGAAAAGTTTTGTTCTCGACAAAACACACTGTTTTAGGATTTAAATATTAAGTGGTTAACTGATTTGCTTCAAAGCAATTTTTCTGTTTAAACAACTTCTTTATAATTGTAATTATCTTCCCTTATAAAGCAGTTTTTTTTTTGTTTTTTCCTTTGAAAAAACTGAAACAGCTTCACTTTGAATCTGACTAAGCTGATTTTTTTTTTACTCTAAAAAAAATTCGGTCTAGAAGGTCAAACTTCAGTTAGTAGATCCTAACAATTTTTATGCAGTGTACGTAATCTGAAACTTATAGAAGTATTATTGCAATTCTAATTTATATATGACAAAACACTATCTTAAACACTATCAACACACTAAATAGTTTCAATGTTCAGTAGCCTATTTACTGTCACAATTCTTAATAGATAAAGTCTTTTAGGTTGCTGCCAAAGTTTGTTGATTTCAATACACAAGAAACCAGCGACCAAATTTCGGTTGGCAAAGTCTATGCTCTCAAGTCTTAGTTTTATATATCTATCTAATGAAGTTAGCTAGTGTGGGCGGTGATTTTTACACAATAAATAAAAAGATAGCTCTCTCTCTCAATGAACTTGTATTTACCTCGAGAGTCGATGATTCCGGGGTAAAGGAGTGCCAAAGATGGTCAAAGGTGTGGTGATGAATTAATTTTCTAGCTGCTCGATCATTTTGGCTAGCCAAAGGCAGTTCTTGGCACTCAAAAGAAGGGTTAGAAGGGCGCCGGAGTGTTTTTCAGCGTATCCCCTCTGACGGTCAAGTCAGTTTTTTGAGAGAGGAGAGGGAAAATGCACTGTTTGTGTTCTGGAGTCAAATTTTGTACCTTTGCCTCTCATTTGTGAAGACGACTTATTTATACATTTCATGAAGTTCATCATCACTGTCAGGTGGGCATGTCAAGAAGAGGCTTCCTTTTGGTTTACTTGGGAGGCAGTGGGTAGTGTTCAATCATTGGACAGTGCACCTTCTGTTCTGCGTGGGAAAAGGCTCCAACCTTTAATGCTCGAGCTCTCGAACATTAAATGCCCTTCCTTCTAAGCTTCCTAAGCATCATGAATGTCCCATACTTCTGAGAGATTATTAAATATTCCTCTGGGATGACTGCATATCAGTAGGGATATTCTTATCAATTTACCCTTAATCTTGTACATCGTGCCACGTGTCTAACTTTCTTTGGTTGCTGATCTTGTCCCTTCTGCCATTCTAACTTCATTGGAAAGGCAAGTCAATGATTCATAGTCTAACTCTGAGATTGAGGGGCTGTAACCATCAATAATCCATCCTGAAGCCGAGGTGCTACGTCCAAAAAACAGTCCTCGGAATCTTATCATGCAAGGGACACATGTCTAAACCAAAGAGTTGAAGGGGTCCTCGGTGTTGAGGACACATGTCATCTCCAAAGTGCTGAAGGTATCTCTTGGTGCCGAGGACACGTGTCCTTGTTAGAGAGCTTGAGATGTCCTTGGTGCTGAGGACACGTGTCTTCATCAAAAAGCTTGAGATGTCCTCGGTGTCGAGGACACGTGTCATCACCAGAGTGCTGGTGGTGTCCTCGGTGCCGAGGACATGTGTCAAATCACTGTTCGCTCTTAGAACTGTCCTAGCAACTGCCTCCCAACCCTTGATCTTTATACGACGTGGGAGACGTGTCGTCAGAAGATGAAAAGGCTCAATCACTCCATCACTGTGTAGCCATAATCCCTCCTTTGGAGGTCGTGCCCATTGAATGCGCCCCTCCTCGTGTCTCATGCATAATGATGGGGTCTGGCTCTATATAAACAAAGCCCAGTCTCCCCTTCTCCACTTTCGAATACTTTAGCCAACTTAGAGACTTTCGCCGGACGTTCATCGAAGTCACTATTGCTTGCTTGAACAGCTGCTACCACCTTTAAGGATTTGCGAAAGAAGGAAAACTCAAGCATTAGCATCCACATTTTTCGTTTTTGGTGAGTAACTCATTATGTTCTCTCTCTCTCTCTCTCTCTCTCTCTCTCTCTTTCTTCATCTTCATTTCTCTAATCGTTGTTCTCCCTTTTTTTCGTTCACTCTAGTGTCGTTGTTTGTCCCCTTGAGTTACTGGGTTCTGTGCGTCCCTTAGGATTCCCCGTTCTTAGAAAATCCCTTCTCTTCTTTTTTTTTTTCCTTCTGCAAAAAATTCTGAGGCATCGCCGTCCTGTCGCTAAGGTCAAAGAGGCTGGGACCTCTCAGCTGAGGAAGTATACCGTCAAGGGTCGCCAATAGATTACCAATTTTAAAATCCACTATGACATCCCACTAGTGTTGACGTGGACAAATTCGTCCTAGGGTGTCCTCGAACCAACGTCGGGACCGAGGATGCCATGCCTTTTTACACCAAGGTGATTATAGAGGGTGGGATTAGATTCTCCCTCCCTCCACTCCTCCTCTAATTCCTGTCCTGATTCTGTCCCTTCCCGGGGTAGTGTTACCTTAATACTTTTAGGATAATCATGGGGGTGGTTGCCCTTAATGCACGCCTCAGGTTCAACATTGGCCTCGAGGACATCTTCTTATGTTACACATTGCTGGGGTACCAGGACCCCTCCATGTACCTTGTAACACATCTCTCGGACTCAAACAAGGGGTACAAGGATGATTTGCTGGTCTTCAACGGTGCCTGGGAGAGGGGGTCTGTCCCGAGTACGACAGCTTGTGGTGCCCCAAGGAGTGGCAAACAACAAGTACGTCGGTTTTTCCCTCTCTTCTTAGTTTCCTTAGTTTATGATGAATTTTGTGCAAGTCCTAATGTTCTTCTTCTTCTATGCAGGAGTCTTTAACGCCGAAGCTGCTCCCCCTCCTCGACACTTGATCAATTTTAACGACATCATCACCGTTTGGGGGTACATCAGCATTGAATTCAGCCGAGAAGCTCACGGACTCCTAGACTACAACCTAAGGTACAAAAAAGTAATCCCAGACTCCTTAGCCCTTCGATCCTTCAAGGTGATCAGAGCTCTTTTAGCAAAACTTGGAGGAAGACTCCGACAGGGCTATCAAAGCTGAGCTAGCGGCAGTCGCCGAGGGAGAGAACACTAATGATGTGGTGGAAATAAGGGGTCCCTCTACCACGATCCACACCAAAGCAAGCATGTCCGAGAGGGAAAGTTGATCAGATTTCAACGTTATTCAGAATCTGGAAAAAGAAAACGCACTCGAAATCGCATGTTTGAAGACGTTCCATGCATTTCCCTAGGCTACATAAAGCAAAGGGCCGCCCTCGCCGCTAGAAGGGGTCGTGGGTCGAGATCCAACAATCCCCCTCCACCACCAGGGATAACTCACCTCCTCCTCCTTCTCCCCCTCACTCCTCAGTGCCACCTAGATCAACCGATCGGGGCTGAGGCCACCCTAAGGATCCTTAGCTGGAGGAGAAAAGAAAAACTAAGCAAAGGCATGACGGTGCCGGCTGTGGGAAGGGAACTTTCATCCCTCCATCGATGTTATTGCCTTCATCAACAACGCCAACAATAACAACAAATCTGACTCCTCCTTTTGTGTCTAAAACTCAAGTCGAGGAGTGGCACCCTCAGGTTCAGGATCGTGATAACATCCACCGTTGTCACATGGCCTACGTCGTGAGTGAGACACTTCTTTTTTCCACCGACATAAAGGAGCACCGAGGATAGCAGACCAACCGTCTCTTTCACTCCATCATCCATAGTACATTAGTGGTAAGATCCTTTATTAGTTCTCTTTCCTTCTTATTTCTCTTTCTTTTTGTATCGACGTAACCCCTCTCTTTTCCTTCTTATAGACTGCCCAACAAGTCTCGGTTATTGTTGAGCACTTCCACTCGCAAAGGGAAAGACTCTAGCAATCTGAAAGGCTAAAGGCTGAAGCCGAGAGAGCTGTCGCCACGGTGAAGGAAAAAGTGGCGGCTTGGGAAAAGACCTTGTCCTCACAGGCAACCCAGATTGCTGAGCTTTTGAAGAAGGCTAAGATAGCTAAGGGGAATGCTAAAAAGATAAGTGCTACCCTCGCCGACGAGGAGAAGAAAATAATGGAGTCGACCAAACAATATTTGGATGAGGCTAAGGTGGCAAAGTTGGAGCAAACTTGTTTGACTCTTAATTTGGAGTTGGATAGAGTCCGGGCCGCGCTGGAGGCCGCTAGCAAGACTCGGGCAAAAATAGTAGCCTAGTGCGCTAACGACATCCTGGTGGCCTTTGGGGCCCAGAAGAGAGAGTACTTTAAGCAAGGGTGGGACGAAGCCTTAAGGCCGCAGGTGTCCTAACCGACTCTCCTCTCTTCCTAGAGCACTAGTACATCACTTCCGAGGTGGTGGTGCAGGCTTTAGTTGGGGTTACAGTTGAAGATGCTGTAAATGCCTAAGTGTCGAGCTCGGCACCAACTATTGACACTGCAACCTCGGACCCAACCATTACTGCTCGCATCTAGGTCTCTCCTACTGCTCTAGAGCTGACATCAATCTCAGCTCCTCCCCTTGCTCCACCGCTTCAGGCTGACACTCCTGCTGTCGATTCCTTCTCTACTAGCATAGACGAGCTGTTCGGAGATGTTGTTGGTGACATAGGCGGCAAAGTGAACGGGCCCCCTCCGACACCGTAGACTTAGGTTTTTATTGTTGTTGTAATCTTCCTTTCCTTTTCATTGCAATTTTTGTAGCTTGGGGGACACAAAGCCCTCTTTTTTTTAATGAAGAATCACTCAACTCCATCTGTGTTGACTTCTTTTTCTTTTTGTCCTTGCTTGTTCTCTAACTCGTTTAATTGTAACTTCTGACTTCTAGGCCTCAGGGCTGAGGTATTTTTTGGTTAATAATGATCACTTACTCCTTGGGTCCGAGGACACATGTCCATCCCAAGACGCTTGAGTGTCCCCCGGTGCCGAGGACATGTGTTTTTCCTTGGGTGCTTGAGTGTCCCTCGATGTTGAGGACACGTACCTTCTTTTGGGAGGAGTTTTCCTTGAGGCCTAGCCTCTTTGCATGGAGATCAATCCTCTCAAAAAAAATTTGTTGAGTATTTCCCCTCGGGAGGAGGTTTCTTTGATGGAGGATGTCTTAGTGATCTTTCTGGTTTGACCCCTTCTTTTATGGAGAGTCTTCCAAGTGTTCCCTGTCAGAGGTCGTGTTCTTCCTAGGAGGCTATGCTCCATGGTTTATTTTGGAGGCATAAGTCCTAAGACCTTGCCTCCAGGGCCTTGCCCCTTCCAAGAGGCATGCTCCTATTTTTATTTGGAGGTAGGAGTCTCTAAAACTACCTCCAGGGTCATGCCCCTTCCAGGAGGCATGCTCCTATTTTTATTTGAAGGTAGGAGTCTTTAAAACTGCCCCAAGGCCATGCCCTTTCTAGGAGGCATGCTCATATTTTTATTTGGAGGTAGGAGTCTCTAAGACTCCACCACTAGGGTCATGCCCCTTCCAAGAGGCATGTTTTTTTATTTGGAGGTAGGAGTCTCTGAGACTCTACCCCCCGGGGGCCATACCCCTTCTGAGATAGAACTCTTGGCACAAAAATAAGGTTTTATTTCTCAAAATTAATACTTTTTTAAATTCATTACATTCCAAGGTCAAATTACAGCGTTTTCCTGCACGTCTTCTAGTTTATATGACTTGGAGCCTCCTGCTGATGTGACTTTGTATGGTCTTTTTCAGTTAGGTCCCATTTTTTCATTTGTCGTGTCCTCCTACCACCCTTCTGAGCACCAGGTCACCTATTTGGAATTCTTGGGGTCTGAACCTTCAGTTGTAGAGCCTGGACACCTCTTCCTGATATTTAGCCAATTTTATGGCAGCCACCTCTCTTCTTTCCTCCACGAGGTCCATATCCAAGCTGAGTTGGTGATCGTTGTTTCCAGTGTCAAAGGCTTATGTCCTTATAGTGGGGAGGCCTACTTCCAACGGGATAACTGCCTCCACCCTATATGCGAGAGCGTAAGGCGTTTTTCCTGTTGAGGTTCGAGGGGTGGTTCTGTATGGCCAGAGAATTTTTAGGAGCTCATCCACCCACTTTTTCGTAGCCTTTTCCAACCCCTTCTTGATTTCATTGATGATAGTCTTGTTTGAGGACTCTGTCTGTTCATTGGCTTGCAAATATTCAGGGGTGGAGTAGTAGTTTCAGACTTCAAGATGCTCACAAAAAGACTTGAAGGCCCCGCTATTGAATTGAGTCCTATTGTCTAATACGAGTGCATGGGGAACTCCAAATCTTATCACTATGTTCCTCCACACAAACTTCTTGGTGTCCACGTCCCTTGTCAAGGGTTCCCTCAATAGGGACTCGACCTGGTTGACCCCTCCCAAGGGCTTCTGGAGACAAGAAATTCCTAATAGTAGGAATTGACTATTTCACAAAGTGGGTTGAGGCGGAGCCCTTGACTCATGTCAGTGGGTGCAAGTCTCCGGCAGGCTACCAGATGACTAGAGAGAACCCCTGACACTGATCACATTTTTGGATGTAAGCTTGCACGTCCCTTTGCATCCATGGCCACCAATACCCATGGGATATGATACGATGAGTCATGGATCGTCCACCCGAGTGTCCCCCACTTATGCCTTCATGCACCTCGTACAGAGTGGTTCAACTTTATCTTTGCGGACGCAAAATAGGTATGGTCTGGAGAATCACTTTCGATACAGCTTCTGATCCGGGGAGGCCCAGAACCTTGGAGCCCTTAACTTTATCTTTTTAGCCTCTTTGGGGCATACATGGAGCTCTCTGGAAAGGAAGAACTTAAGTAGTGGATCAGTCCAGCTGGGGGACTCCTCCCCTTCCTGAACAACTACCACTCTAGGGACTTCATCTATGCTGGAGTTGGGAAGGTACTCTACGGTGATTCTTCATGTCATGTTGGAATCCAGCACCGAGGCCAGACATGCCAAGGTATTAGTGTGAGCATTCTTATCTCGAGGAACTTGCTTGACTTCAACTTTCTTGAACTCATGGAGTAAAGCCATTGCTTCATGTTGGCAAGCTTTCATTCTAGGGTACCTTTCTTCGAACTCTCCGTTGATTTGGTTTACCACTATCGTAGAATCGCAGTAGACAGTCAGCTTTGTAGCCCCCGCTGCATTGGCAAGTTTAAGTCCAAAAAGGAGGGCCTTATACTTCACTTCATTATTGGATGCCTTGAAGCCTAGTCGAATGACTTGTTCTGGTCAGGGAGACTAAGAATACCCCAATCCCGAAACCCTTACTGTTGGAGGATTCGTCAACGCAGAGACTCTAGGAAGGTTCTTGGTTATCCATGGAGGGCTCCCCCTCAAGGAGAGGTGGCTCCCCCTTGGAAAACTCTGCTATAAAGTCCACCAGCACCTTCCTCTTTATGGAAATACGAGGCTTGTAGTGGATATCACGTTCCCCCATCTCCACTACCCATTTGGCTATTCTTCTCGATAGGTCTGCCTTCCTTAGAATTGCTTGCAAGGGTTGATCTGTCTGGACAATGATCAGGTGTGCCTGAAAGTAATACCTCAACTTTCTTGCGACAATGATTGGAGCCAATGCTAGCTTTTTCAAGGGCAAATATCTCGTTTTCGTGTCCAATAAAACCTTGCTCACGTAGTACACTGGCTTCTGTTCACGTTCATGCTTATGGACCAATACACCACTGACAGCAAATTTTGAAATGGCCAAGAAAAGGAACAACATCTCCACCCTTATTGGGACGGATAGGGTCAGGAGGACCCTTAGGTACTCCTTGATCCCTCTGAGCGTGTTTTCACATTCTTGATTCCAAGCATCCTTCTCAGACCTCCTAATAGACCCAAAGAAGGTCTTGCACATGTCTGATGATCGAGAGATGAGGCGATTTAGTGCATCTAATATTCCCGTAAGTCTCTAGATTTCTTGGACTGTCCAGGGGCTTTATACGTTCATGATGGCTTGTATCTGCTTTGGGTTGGCTTCGATACTACATTGACTTACTGAGTATCCAAGAAACTTCCCAGAACCAACTCCAAAGACGCATTTTATCGCATTCAGTTTTAGCCCGTACTCCCGGAGAGTGGAGAAGGTGTCTTTCAGGCCCGTAATGTGGTCGTCCCTTCTTCTGCTTTTGACTAACATGTCATCAATATACACCTTTTTAGTGTTGCCTATCTGCCACTTAAACATTTGGTTCATGAGTCTCTGGTAAGTAGCTCTTGCATTCTTCAGACCAAATGGCATGACCATGTACCAATAAACTCCTCTCGGAGTGATGAAAACAGTCTTCTTTTGGTCAAGCAGATGGAAGGGAATCTGGTGGTAACCAGCCCTGGCATCTAGGAAGCTGATGCGCCGGTGCCCTGCTGTGGCATTTACCAGCTGGTCCACCTTTGGGAATGGAAAGTCATCTTTAGTACAAGCCTTGTTCATGTCAATGAAGTTCACGCAAATGCACCATTTCCCGCCCTTCTTTTTTGCGTAAGCTGTATTTGATAGTCATTCTGGGAATTTCACCTCTTGGATGGCATTAGCATTTAGGAGTCTCTCCACTTCTTTATTTACTGCCTGGGTGTGATGCGATACCGTGCGTTGAGATTTTTGTTTCACTGGCTTGTGAGTGGCATCAACATGAAGCCTATGGGTTATAACACTGGGGCTTATGCCCTTCATCTCCATGGCATCCCACGCAAACACATCTACATTTCTTCTCAAAAAAATGGCCATCGCTTCCTGTTCAGCTGGGGACATGGTGGAGTCGACCAGGAAGTACCTTTCTTCGTCCCCTTCCACCAAAAGTACCTTCTGGAGATCCTCTACTGAGCGATCTGTCAGATTAATCCATGGCTCGTCTACTCCCTACTGCCTGGACTATAATTTCTATTTATTCAACACCTCATCTAGGGATCGCTCCTTTTCTTTGGAAATGACCCCCACCTTCACCACTGCATAGAAATAACTTTTTGTGGGCGTCTGGTCCCCACAAATTTTCATTACTCCTTCTGGGGTGGGGAACTTCAACTTCTGATGATAGATGGAGTGTACTCCCCCCAGCAAATGTAACCAGGTCTGTCCCATGATTATATTGTAGGGTGATTCAGAGTTAATCACCACGAACTCTGTGTTGGTTGTAACGGGCCTCGTGGTAATTGACAACATGATCTTACCCAAGGGCAGGGCAAATGAGCCATGGAACCCCATTAGGGGCGTTTCTGACTTTGGTGAGATTTTTGGAACCAAGGCCCATGCGTTTCAAGACTTCGAGGTACATTACCTCTGAGGAACTTCTGGAATGCACCAAGACCCTTTTGACATCGAAACCACCGATCTTTAAAGTTAGGATCAAGGCATTTTCATAGGGGAGGACCACACCTGCTAAGTCAGCGTCGGAGAAAGTAATACCTTCCTCATCCATCCGAGGCCTCTTCCTGGGTTGGCCCCCATCTCCTTCATCCACCTTCCTTGCAAAGGCTATCTTCTTAAGGTCTGAACTGAGAATGTTGGTTGTCGATCACTCTAGTAGGCAGATGTGGATGACGTCAATGACATTGTCACTGACAGGGGCTTGATTATCAACAACATGAGTCTACATTGGCGTTGCTTCATCAATATATTCCTTTAGGTGTCCCTCTTGTATCAAATTTTCTAGGAAAGACTTGTAGACTCTACAATCTTTGATGAGATGTCCCACGTCCTGGTGGTACGAGCACCTTACCTTTTAGTTCCTAGTGGATGGATTGCCTTGCATCTTGGGTGGCCACTTAAAAAATGATTACTTTTTGATCTTGTGTAGCAGTTTATAAATGGGCTCCTTAAACATAGTATGGACTCCTTGAAAAGAACTCCCTAAGGCAGGCACCAATCCCTTCTGGGTAGGGGCCCCTTTTTTTTCCTTTTTCTTCTTCTTTGGCGCCTGAGACTTTCCTTTTCCCCCCATCATTTTGTCCTCTATCCTGGAGTACTTATTAATTCGGGCCATTATCTCTCCATGCCCATCGGCATCCTCTTTGTTAAGGACCTGCAGAGGTCTATATCCCGAGAGAGACCAAGACTAAAGGAGGCTGCCGCCATGAGTTCAGAACATTCCTCCACTTCATTTACTTCCTCCCAGTAGTGAGTGGCATACTGGTAGAGTGTCTCTTATTCCTTCTACCTGAGGGACAACAAAGACCCAACATCTTTAGGGCGCTTGCTCCTTTTGATAAATCAGGCAGAAAATTATCGAGTCAGCTCCTTCCAATACCCTATACTATTGGGTGGAAGAGTTTTAAACCACTTCATAGTAGTGTCCCCTAGTCTCATTAAGAACACCTGACACAACAGTCGTTGGTCAGAGTGGTATAAGGACATCATCTGCTTGTATTGCTTGAGGTGAGCTTCCGGGTCAGAGTGCTCATCATAAACTTTAAATCTTGGTACAACGAACTTCTTTGGTACCTCTATCTCTATAAAACTCCTAGTGAAGGGTGACTGAATAGCTTTGTCATCCATGTTGTCCTTTGGTGTGGACCTATCCCTTTTCATGGAATCCAATCGTACCCTGAGGTTTCCCCTCTGCTTAAGGCGTACTTCTTTGTCTTCTCGACATTGGTCAATGTGCCCCCAGTTTTAATTTTTTGCACTGAGAGGGTTGACCTTACCTTAGAATCCTCCATGCCCCTCGCTTGGACAGTCTCCAATAGAGGTCATTCCAAGCTAATGGTCTAGTCTTCTTTGCTGGGACCTTTGAGTGCTGTCCCTTAGCCCTCGGGTGCTTCGAAGCCTTGGAGCTCCCTACTCCACCACTTAGGTGGTTCCTCAAGTCCTCGGCTCCTACCTCCTTGACGAAGGGCTCCCACAACTACCGTGAGTCTCAATATCCCCTGCCGAAAAGTGCTAATTCATCGAGTTAATTTAGAACGTTTACGTTGTCCTCTTCTAGTTGCCGGAGTCAATCTCTCAACCATTCTTCAATCACATCAACAAGTTAATGGGCTAAGGGAATGCCCTTTCCAGCCTTGATACTCAGACTAGTTTGACGGGTTCTTTCTCTGGAATTAACGGAGAGTTCCTTGTTAACACTTTCGACATGATCCTCCGTTCTTGATGTAGAAAGAGATGGTAAACCTGCTGTTCTTTGTTGAGGACCCTTTCTTTTATAACGAGTTTTCACCTTGGTCACTATTCTTGAGAAATTTTGTCAATTTCTCATAGACGGCACCAAATTGTGTGCGATAATTTTTTCACAATAAATAAAAAGACAACTCTCTCCCTCGGTGAACTCGTATTTACCTCAAGAGCTGATGATACCGGGGTAAAAAATGCCAAAGATGGTCTAAGGAGTGGTGTTGAATTACTTTTTTCAAATTTCTAATCATTTTCGGCAAGCCAAAGGCAGTTCTTGGCACTTAAAATAAGGGTTAGAAGGGCGTCGGAATATTTTTTAACGTATCCCCTTCGACAATCAAGTCAATTTTTTGAGAAATGGGAGGGAAAATGCACTGTTTGTGTTTTGGAGTCAAATTGTGTACTTTTGCCTCTCATTTGTGAAGGCTATTTATACTTTCCATAAAATTCATCATTGTTGTCAAGTGGGTCGTGTAAAGAAGAGGCTTCCCATTGGTTTACTTGGGAGGCAGTGGGCAATGTTCAGTTATTAGGTAGAACACCTTATGTTTTGTGTGGGAAAAGGCTCCAGCCTTTAATGCTTAGGCTCTTAAGCATTAAATGTCCTTCCTTCTAAGCTCTCTCAGGATCATGAATGTCTCATCCTTTTGATGGATTGTTAAATGTTCCTCTGGGATGACTGCATGTCAACAGGAATATTCTTGTCAATTTACCCATAATCATGTACATCGTGCTACGTGTCTAACTCTCTTTGGTTACTGATATTGTCCCTTCTACCATTCTGACTTTGTTGGAAAAACAAGTCAATGATTCACAATCTAACTCTGAGATTGAGGGGCTGTAACTATCAATAATCCATCCTGGAGTCGAGGTGACGCGTGCAAAAAATAGTCCTTAGAATCTAATCACACAGGGGACACGTGTTTGAACCAGAGAGTTGAAGGGGTCCTCACTACCAAGGACATGTGTCCTCGTCAGAAAGTTTGAGGTGTCCTCGGTGCCGAGGACACATGTCTTCATCAGAGGGCTTGAGATGTCCTCGGTGCAGAGGACACGTGTCATCACCAGAGAGCTAGTGGTGTCCTCAGTGTTGAGGACACGTGTCAAATCACAATTCTCTCTCAGAACTATCCTGTCAGCTAGTAAAAAATATCCCCTTTATATTATTAACAATTGCCTGTATGGGGACTCGATTCACTTTCACATTGCTTCACGTATAACCAGAATAAATATCACCATATCACACTGTAATTCCAAAAAATCTGTCATCCATGACGTCTTCCAGATCATAATCCAAAGGACAAAGCCCTAGCCTCCAAGCTATTACGCAACCTCCATGTTGGAGAACTTTTATGACTTGTTTGGTAGGAGGGAAAAATAAATGGATGCAAAAAGAGGGATAGGAAATGAGAATGAAAGAAAGTTTTCCATTGTTTGGTTGTAGGCAATTTTTTTCCTGAAAATTTTGATTTTTTTTACTTTAAAAAGTTTTTAAGATGTAGCTACTCTGTGTGCATATGCATATTACTGTACATGTGGTTATGTTTACCAGAAACAAGCAAGTTTGAAAAGGAAAAAAAAAATCAAAAAACAAAAATGCAAAAATATTAAAGTACATGCTAGTTAAAAAGGTAATAAAATAAAAAAGCAAAAAATACAGAGAAAGAGTTAAAAAACGGTACCTAAATGATATGGACTACTATTACCCATTTAGCTCGTTGGCTAGGCATTGACATGTGGTTGCCTCGCCCAAAGACGCTTATGCCTTAGCCAAATTTGGATGTGAACTTGATTGAGTTACAAAGTGTTTCGACAAAGATTCAAGTGACATGTAACAATTATGCCCATGACTCAAGCTATTATGACTTCTCAGCTCAGAGTAAATCTGTTGCAACCAATAGGGATTTGTTCACTAATGCTATTATAAGGGGGTGATCTGTGAAAGGGATGCTTGGCTAGCCTCCCTAGGGACCCCTATACCCATAAGCCTTGGTACATCAAAGGAAGGCAAGGCCCGAACAAATGCTTGCCATGGGTGTAGGCAAGACATTCCAAAGTGTGAGACTCGAGATGTGGGTCTAATGTTCGGTTGGATGCATGACCACGCTGGGCACGACCAGTGGGTTGAATGAAGTCCCATGCATGGCTGAGGAAGACATCTCATACATGGGCACGTTGGGCACAAGTAAGCAAGGCTAGTCGGTTGGCTCAAAATTTGGGGCATTACTAGCTTGGAAGACCAAGCCATGGGTTGGGCATGACTTAGCACAAAGGCAAGACAAATCAGGTATTGTGCGCTCCCAAGTAAGGCATGTGCATAACATGTAAGGTGATTCCGAACAGTTGAGGCATGTACACTATAGATGGTGGCGGTTCCAAATAGTTGTTGGCATGTGCATGACATAAGGGGGGATTTGTGCAGTTGCTGGCATTTGCACAACATGAGAGAAGTTGCTTGCATGTGCACACAACATGTAGAGCGGTTATGGGTAGTTGCTGGCTGGGTTAGCCAATAGCTGCAGCTATCCCTTGCCATGATCAACACATTGTAGGAATGAAAGAGGGACTCAGCTATGATCAACAGATTATGGGAAGCTTTGTGGGCAAATTTGATTTATGTTTTGCACTACCTAGGCAGTTGGGATTATAGCTGCCACTTTGTATGCTATTTATAGGCATGCCAGGGTCTGTAGTGCAACGAAGAGAGTTTGGGTACGATTTAAAAGCAGACCCCTAGCGAGTTTCCTTTAGGCTTGTTGAGAAGTAAAAAGGTCTAGTCATTTGGCCTCGAGTGCTTGTGTGTCTGTTGTGAGTTTGTGTGCTTGCCCATATTTAGTTCATTATGTGTTTCTATGAGCATTGTTTACGTTTATGAGGTAGAAAATTTGCGTGTAATTTGACCCCATGACAATTGGTATTAGAACTACAGTTCCGATCATTGCTAGTGGAGACGTAATTGAATTACATAAACGTGTGACCCGTCTAAAGGATTTTCTAGGTGCTCCTACTGGTGATGCTACAACCAACATGTCTGTGCAAATAAAGCAGCATGTTGTTTAGATCGTAGGCTTAAGAATGACTTTTAATAGTTATGTTATAGACACCACGCTAAGATTGCGACGATGCTAGAGGATGTTTTGTCCCTCATTGATGCTATCAAGAACAATATAAAGGTCTTAAAGCCGAACTGACCCTAGTGAAAAGAGCCATGCATTCTCGACCTATTGTGGGCGAGACGTCTTTAGAGATCAAGGTCCTTGAACCTATGGCCTCCGGATGTACTCAGAGTGCCAACGAATTGGAGTACTTTCTATGGGACATGGAACAGTACTTCAAAGCTGTTCATGTGCCTACAGAAGAGAAAATGACCATAACCAGCATGTACCTCTTTGGTGACACCAAGCTTTGGTGGCGAACCTAAAGTAAGGATGATGCTTATGTGGGGCGAGCCAAAAATTGAGACGTGGGATACGTTAAAGAAGGAGTTGAAGGATCAATTCCTTTCTAGCAAACACGATGTGGATTTCTAGGGAGTCACTCAAGAAACTAAAGCTCACAGGAATTGTTCGTGACTATGTGATAGATTTTAGTTCTTTGATGCTGGATATCAAGAACATGTCTGAGGAGGACATGCTCATCAATTTCATGTCCATTTTGCAAGGCTGGTCACAAGGTGAGTTGCATAGATGGAGGGTGCGCGATTTGCACACTTCCATCACTAGTGTAGATAGCTTGGTTGACTTCAAAATGGGCAATAGTCAAGGCTCTTTTGAGAAGAAATATAGGGATGGTGGCAGCAAGAAAGACATGACTGGCACTTCCAAAGACATAGAGGAGGGGAATTGGAAGAAAAAGATGAATGGAGTTGACTCTAAAAAGCCAAACAACAACCAGAGAAGAAAAGCTTTGATTCCATAGAAATAGAGCTCATAATGACATCTATCCAAAGCTAAGGAAAATTGTAGTCCACAAGTGTTTGGTGGAGGAAAGGCCAACTCATTCTATTATATGTTTTTTCCAATCTATTTTAATTACCATTCCCCCGGTTTTCCTTTCTTCTTCTTAAGGTATGAATAATTTCCTTTGTAATTATTATATTATCTATTGTCTGGCTACAAGGGATGAAAATTCTTTGATATGGACTTATGATGTCATCCAAAAAGAGTCTAAGTCTTTCAACTAGGAGTTTTGCTAATATTTTTTTAAGCCATGTTTCAATTATTACTTATTTAATAGATGGATGGGTTGTTTGCATAGCTTTAAGCATAAATGGTCTACTGGGTTGGAAGTTAAGACAGTTACCTTCTAGCTAGATTAATAAGGGGTAGTGACTTGACGAGGCCCTTGGGAAATGCCTAGATGTAGCTTTTCGGAAGTGGAGATTCTATGTAGCATTTGCAAGAGCTCTGTGCATTCTCAATTTTGTATATGCAAACCCTTTCATCTTGTTATTCCAAGTCAATCTTGTTCCACTGTGTCCTAGATCAATTAGTCTGCATTTGCTCACTCTTTCATTAAAATTCCTTGTTATGTAGCAATTATTCGTAGGTTTCCTTTTCTCTCTAAATGGCTTGAGAAATCATTAAGATCTCCTGCTACCATCCATGCCAGATTGAAGTTATCTCATGTACTATTTAGGTTGTCCCAAAGAAATTCTCTATTATTTGGATTTAGGCTACCATAAGTAGTGGACATAAACCACTAGCAAAAATTATTCTTAGAGACAAGGACATGTGTCACCTGATTTATTGCTTCATGGATTCCAATTGTAACATTTGTTGGGTCCCAGCACAATTAGATACCATAAGATCTCCCTTCCAGTTCAACTCTTTCTGACATTGTAAATCAAAATTTTTCAAAATATTTTCCCATTTGAGAACTCTAGATTCTAGATTCCACAAGTGTTTCAATATCCCAAGGGTGAGTTCTTGATCAATCCACAAATGATCTCCTAAAGTTTTCATTCCTTACTCCCCTACAATTCCTCACTATAATCTTCATAGATGATACAAGATGGATTGGGGAATGTGGGTTTTCACTCTGCCTACCTGTCATTTCTTGTGCTACTACTACATGTTCCCTTATGGGGCTAGTGGTTCCATGGTTATCGCTATTGTTTGAAGAGTAGTGTACCAAAAGAGGCACAGTTGATATTCTATTTGGCCTTCAACAAACTTTTGACCTCCTATTTTTGGTAAGTTGAACCTTTCTCAATTGGGTTTCCTCTATGATCGGTCTTCGACTAACCAATTTGATCTAGTGGATCTGAATCTTTTAGATAATTGAGCTTTGTTACTTGGTGAATTAAAGGATTATAGGTCTGAGGGTGGTTGTAATATGGTGGATTTGTTTGGGATATTGGTGTTAGTAGTGGTAGTACTTCCAGATCACTCTATTTTGGGGGATAAAGGGTGTTAGGGTTGGGTACTAGTAGGTTACTTTCCTTTAAAACTATATCTTGAGTTGATCTCTCCGCCGTTAGATTTAGGTAGAACTTGTGGATGGTTTTTGATTGTGACATTTTTGGTTTGTTTCTACACTGATATGGATATTCCTTTTCATTGACTAGGCTCTTCTTTAGGTATTGTCTTTTGATTTACTGGAGCCCATTGCATTTTCTATAATGGTATTGGCCCTTTGCTTAAACTTGGGTTATTCTGATTGGATTTTTGTAGAGGCTCTTGTATGTGATGGGCCTCTGGATCTAGTAGGTAATTCTCAAGTGATTTGAATCTATTTTAACATCCTGGGTTTTGATTGGCTGGACCCTTGTTCGTCAGATTTGGTTTGCTTCTTCTCTTTGGGGCTATCATCCAAGGTCCAAAGTCATTTTCATCACTTTGGGCAATTGGCCCATATTCCTATGCAATCACATCAGGTTAGCTAGTTGTTGCTCTTGCTCTAAAGTAGCCATTGTTCCTGATGTAATCATTGCATTATGATTCGAACTTATTTCGTGATTTGATTTATATTATATACCCAAGTATAAGTGGTTGAATTGTTGTTTTTTACGTTTAAGTCCAAGATCGATCCCACAAAGAGTTTTTAATAATTGGAATTTAAAATAAGAACAGTGAAGTTATTGTTAAAGTATTATAACATGAGATAGCTTGTGATGTGAGCTTAGATTGATAACTAGTCTAAGTAAATAAAATGTGTAGATAGATTGTTAAAGGACAATAATATAAAAAGTACCCTTTAGTTTAATGATCTCATAGGCGTTATATTGATTAAATACTGAAAATGTCACCGTACAACAATTAACTTCCAAGTTACTAGAAAGTCAACCGGTAGGTCATATGTAAATAAACCATAACACAACAACTTCTTAGGTTAGCTTGTGGTATTATTTATACCATAACACAACAAATTTCTTAGGTTAGCTGGTGGTATTATTTAGACAACTTCTTAGGTTAGCTGATTATATATGACAATTGACTAATCCAAGTAAATTAGAAAGTCAAACCATTTATGAGAATCACTGGAATTACTCAATTGGTATTATAATATTATAGTAAGTATATGCATATTAAACCATAACATAGCAACTTCTTAGGTTAGCTGGTTATATATATATATATATATATGAAATTTGACTAATCCAAATAAACTAGAAGGTCAAACCATTCATGAGGATCATTAGAATTACTCAATTGGCAGTTTAATATCATGTATTAGTTAAACAACAACCCTAGTAATCTAGAAGGTCAAGCCATTCAGGAGAATCATTTAGGTTATTCATCTGACAACTTTCATATCCTGTATCAATTAAACAACCCTAGTAATCCAGAAGGTCAAGTCATTCATAAGGATCATTTAGGTTATTTATCTGACAATTGTACCATGCAACAATAAACATCCTCAGTGTACTTGGAGGTCAAGCCATTCCGTTGGAACATCATAGATATTCAACCGGCAGGTTGATGATTTACTGATGACATAATTCTAGGCTACGTAGTAACACCCAATTCTGAGATGATTCACCGTAGATATTCAACCGACAGATTGATGATTCACTGATGACATAATTCTGGCCTACATAGTAACACCCAATTATGTACATCATTGTATCAGGCATGAAGTGTATAATAATATATAGTATAGAATATTAAGTATTGCTCGGTGTTCATAACCATGAGCATATTATAAATAGATATATATATATATATATATATATATAGATAAAGCATAATAAAACATCAACATTTTCATAGTTTAACCAATATTATACATATGTTTACCTCTTATTAAAGGGTATAAAGAAATTACTCACACTCCATTACTATAGACAAGCAAGAAGTGCAAGTAATTATCATTACAACAGTAAATAAAATACAGACACTGACACTTCTTTCGCAAAGAACAATTGAAATACAACCACCCTTAATATCAGTTAAGGCACAAAGGTGGCGGCAGTTCAATTTTCCAAATAGAAAGACATAACATAAATGTAGAAATATAGATTTTTGGCTGGAGAGTAGGACAGAACGGACCTTGAATTCACTATGCCTTTTTCCTTTTTTTTTTTTTTTCTCTTTTCTTCTTCTTGAATTCTCTTTGGACTCCCTTGGTTTCTCTCTCCCCACTAGCCCATTGAAGAATGAAGATGACAAGTTATATATATAGGCAAAGGTGAAGCATGAGGTGGAGGATGAGCTTAAACCGACTAGAGCCACTGTCTGGACGATGGTGATTTGCTAGTTTGTGGTGGTAACTTACCCAATGTTTTTGTTGATTCTTGGTTGATATTGCACTTGCTCCCTTTGTTCTTTTAATCTTTGACATATTGTTCCTCCTGATTTTTGGCAATTCTGCACAAAAAACCCTGAAATTTTAAACAGTACACACATAAACCCTAGTTTACGCACAAATCCTAATTTATAGTTTTTAACTGTTTTATCTTACAAAATTAACTTATTTAACTATATTACTTTACATATTGATTAAGGTTAATCACACTCCCTTACAACAAGCCGTTAAACTCCTAGGTGATCCCTAGTGGACGAGTTTTGTCTCGTGAAGGTTTTCAGTGAAGCTGCCTACAAACTTCAATAGTTAAGAGTCCATAATTCATACTTTTCACAAATAAAATTAAATCAACATTCCTTTGTATTGCTAGAATACTTCCTTTTTTGATCACTATAAGAGTAACACATATTAGTTGTAACATTATCTATATATTTTTATAAAAATATTTGTGTGTATGCAATGATTTCTTTATTTTCAAAAATCACTTAAAAAATATTACCATCTCTCATGGGAGTCTTGATGTCAATCCTCCCCTGTAATATTCTCAGCAAAAAATAAACATATGCTATAGTGACTAATTTCTCAAAAATTACATGTGATTGAAATATTGTCAACAAAGCAAAGAGTTTCACATGTAATTGATCAAAAGGGTGGTTATTTGAATAAACTAGAATTTGACATAATCTCATAAAAGAATATTAACACTATATTAAACATATTATCAACATCCTTCTTTTTGGATTATTAGATGAATACACATATATGACTTCTGGAATCAAAAAGGACTTTCTCAGGGTTGTAATATGGCCAATGGATTAAGGTTTAAGAAAAAACGTAAATGGGATTCAAAAGTTATCCTTTCTTGGCACACATTATTCTATTCTTTCAAGACTCTCACATTTTTTTTCATTTCATTTTTCATTTTTCACTTTCTTGGCTGTTTTCTTTTTTTCTTTTCTTTTGAAATTTCTTTCACAAATTTTTTTTTCTTTGACCAGTGATCATTTTCTACATTTTCTTCTTCTACTACTTTTCTGTATCATGCTGATTTAGAAAAGGATGCGAGAAAATTAGATAGCAAAGGTATTCTCATATGGCTTGTGTATTTTTCCGGTTTCATGAAAAGAACTTATATTCTTTTAGGCTCAATCATGGCTTACTAAGGATATAATTTTGTAAAAGAAATGGTCAAGACTCAAAATTAATCAAAAATGGCCTAAGATCATTTTCCAGAAATCGTATATTTGTATAATTTTTAAATAAAAATTTCAAGGAAAATGTTAACAATATAATTCAATAAGTGCTAATGAAAACAAAGCTAATGAAATATTTTAAAGAAAATTTACTGTTGAATCGAAGATTCTTATTTGAGTAGATGTAGATTATCGCTCCAAGAAAGATTGGTTCAAAATCTGCAATAGATCTTACATCTCCACTATATATGCAAAGATTGTAATATTTCACAAAGTTTTTAATAATAAATAAATCTAATTGTGCTTTTAAGAATAAGTTTAAACAAAAATATTAAGATAATACACAACCAAAATATGAAATCCTGCGTGATCAGATTAAGACTATTCTTGCAAAGCATTAGAATATTAACTTAATTTAACTGTGAATCATATAAAATAGTCTTCCTAACTTAAAAACATAAGTTTCATCTTAACGAATAAAAACAAACTTAAAAACAAACAAATTCAAAGCCACAAACAGGTTCAAAACATAAAGTAGATTAAAGTGCATAATTTTAAGGATGAGTGAGAGATAGTGAAGTTTTTTTGTAGAATCTCTAATTTTTACAAAGTAGAAGGTCCTCCTCCAAAATGTTCTCGGAGTAGCCTTAAAATCTCCGCTTGACTCTGCTCATAATCTTCCATGCGTTTGTTGATCTCTGGATGGTGGTACTAAGCCGGGTAAAAGTGGTTCCCAACCCAAGTAAGATTTGTCTATCGGTCTTGTCATCCATTGGTATGTATGGCTGATCCTTTTGTGGCTGCTATTGTTCTTGCGAAAAAAATTCTTCCGGTACTTGGAATGGCTCTCCTTCTGGTGGAAATGGTGCTTCAGGTTGATCTTCAGGCTGAACTCCATGACTCTTTTTCAGGGATGTCTTATCCAATGGTGCAACAGGTTTCACTTTTTTCCATGTGGGATCTATAATTTCTCCCTTTTCTTTGCACAACTGAGAAACTAACATATCATATGGGAGTAAGGGTTTCTTTCTATCCACAACAAGCAACATTTGATCTATGATGAGATTAGGAAGATTAATTGTATGCCTCATCCCAAAGGCATATAAGAAGTAGGTCTGCTCAGTATAAATTTGATTTTTCTGGGCTCGGGGTAGCAAACTGTTCATTGTTATTCAAAATTCGGTATTTGTCTGTTAAATTCCCTTGCTTTATGTATTTATTTGGTCTTTCCCAAATAAACTTAGGATTACCAGTTAACTCTGTCCCTACAGTAGTTAATTCAAGCAGTTCAGTGTAAGGATATTGCGGGTTGGGTGGTTTTTGCATGGACTGAAAAAAATCGACTATAGTAACCAGTGTAACTTGGAAAATTATACCCCGAACAAATATGCGTATTTGTCTTTCTCCAGTTATTTCTGTATTACTATAAAATTCACGGACCAGGCAGTCATAAGCAGGAGCAACAAATTTAACATAATCAAGTCATCCTTGTGCAGCTAGAATTTGCCTAACTCCTATATTTCAAAACCTTCATATATTACTGGTCTTTCAAGAATGATAGTTTTAATAAGAAAATGAGCATCGTACCAGGCCTGTTGTGCAATATTCTCAAAATCACCTTATTGTAGATATTTTCCAATTGTGGTTGTCGTGCCTTGAATCCATATTTTGTTGATTTCTCTTTAAATACTTAGTATTGACTGATTTCAATTGGTAGAAACCTTCAAAATGTGATGGGTAAGTGAATAATCGGAGAAGATTTGAAGAAAAACAATCGAGTGTAGCAGATTTGAGAGGAATCCTTCAGGAAAAATTGGTTGTTTTCGAATTCTGGCTACGAGGGAGACTGAACTAATCTGTTTTAGTATGGAAGGGGTATTTATATCTACACTGCTGTCCGGACACCACCCCCACCGTCTGGACGATACTCCTTGACTAGAATTTGCATTGTACTCTACAGGTTGCTGGTGCTAACTTCCTGAAATTCTACTTTCTTAAAAATAATTCCTACAGTTACAAAATTAAATACAATATAAATATTCAACAAAATTTTGCTAACCACTCTTTTTTTATTGTTGCAAAAAATTGGTTTTACTAATTATTTATTTGTTATTTATTATTTACTAATTTTCATAATTAATCTATAGCTATTTACACCGCCATTCGCCATCACCCACCACTACCATTGCCCACAAGCACTCATCGTCGCCCACCGCCACTTACACCCACTACTACCATCGTCAATGCCCACCATCACAACCCGTTATAGGGCCCCACCACCACCCACACCCACCACCATCATCATTCTCACCCACAGCTACCTACCACCACCATGGTTACCCACCACAACCACTAGCATCTTCCACCACCTCTATTGCCACCCCACTACCGCTCACCCCTATAATTGATGCTTAAATTCTTTTCTTTCTCATTTATATTTTTGACTTGATTTTGAGTGTAAATATAAATCTATATAATAAAGTAGCTTACAATATAAATCTCAAAAAATAAACAAAATGACTCTTACTTTTCGCGGTTCAAATCACTTTAAATTTTATTTTAAAACTAATCTAACGGTTAATATTAATACTCTAAAAAAAAAGCCCCTAATGGTGTGTTTGAAGTGACTTTTTAAAAGTACTTTTAGAAATTATTCTTATAAATATTTTTTAAAAAAAATAGTATTTGAAATCGTCCCACCACTATCTCTACCACCACCACCCCCGCCACCACCACCACCGTTGTCGCCACCACCACCTCCGCCATCACCACAACCATCGCCACCCCCAACCATCACAACCACCATCGTCGCCGTCATTGCCATCACCCCCACTATCGCCACCGTCGTTGCCATTGTCACTACCGTCACAACTGTCACCACAACCATCATCGTCTTCTATCACCATCACTACCGTCAACCACCTCTCATTCTCACTATAACTAATACTTAAATTTATTTATTTTTCTTCTATATTTGTGATTTAAATTTAAATATGAATACAAATATGTTTATTATTTATCTTTTTTATTACTCTATTTCTCAAGTGCAAATAATAACTAGTATATATATCATTAATAATTTTTTTTATTTCTCCGTATCTAAAGACATGCATAATAATCGGTTAATAAAAATAGAATCACTTTTAACAATTCATGAAAAGCCATCATTTTTTTTTACAGACTTCACGTGGTCTTCCGCCCCCCCCCCCCCCCCCTCCTCTTCTCTCCATACCTCGAGTCACGCACTCTCTTGTCCCTATGACATTTCCGTCAATCTCTCTCCCTGCCTCACTCCTCTCTCTCTCATTCTTCAAAGACCTTTTCTTTTGTTCTCTCATCAATAAAACCACCCTCAACCGAAGCAATAGATCAAATTATTGTCATCTAGGGTCATCCTAAGGTGCCCTCTGATTCTTCAAATTTTTATTTTGATTCAGATTTTTGTGAAATTTATATTTCTTCTCATTAGATTAGAAGAAATGGGAAGCATTCCTAAGGCACCACTGGGCTCATGTACCGATGCTGCCATTCCTCTACTCGGCTTTGGAACTGCGGCATGGCCGTTTGGCGGATCCAACACCGTGAAAACTTCCATTCTGCATGCAATCAAACTCGGCTATAGACACTTCGACTCCGCTGCAATATACGAATCGGAACGGCCACTTGGTGAGGCCATAACTGAAGCTTTGAGGCTAGGGCTCATCAAATCTCGTGAAGAACTGTTTATCACGTCGAAGCTTTGGTGCAGCAATGCACATTCTGATCGCGTCATTCCTGCCCTACGACAAACACTCCAGTATCAAATACTTTCTCATACTAGTTTTTTCCATTTTCTTTTTTGTGTGACAGGAAATTAGTTCTAATTGCTTATTTTTTATTAACTAATGAGTGAATGCACGCACTCATCTACTAATCATGTGTGTAATTTAAACTGGGTTTTATGTGCCTAAGAGACATGAATTAATGACGGACAAGTTTTTGCTTCGTGCCATTGTTCAATTGTTATATTATATCCGTGCAAGTTGAAATTAGTTTTACTTGTCCAAATGCAAATTTGTTGACAGTTTGCGGTCATGTTTCTTTATGTAGGAAGCTCGGGTTGGACTATGTTGATCTCTACCTAATTCATTTTCCAGTTAGCTTGAAGCCAGGGGTTGACAAAGTGCCATTCGATGGGAAATTCCTTCTTCCAATGGATTTCAAGTCAGTTTGGGAAGCCATGGAGGAGTGTTATAAATTGGGGCTCTCAAAAAATATTGGAGTGAGCAACTTCTCCTGCAAGAAGCTCAACCTGTTACTTGCTACAGCAAAGATCCCTCCCGCAGTAAATCAAGTTAGTCTCCTAGCATCGAATTAAAGATAGAAAACATAAGGAAACAAAATCCAAAAATATATGCAGTTTGGCACATGGTGACTATATTCATGGACCAAAAAGATACATCGACATTTTACCAACTAATTACATTGTGCTTAACCCTTAAATATGGATACAGAAATGTCACTCAATACAATATTTCAACTACTACTAGATCTCTATATATTCTTGCAAGTCTCTAATAAACTTATTTACTGTATATTGTAACTATTTTAAGTCTTTTTATTTGATATGAGATTCTTAGATGTGATTACCCAACATCGTGAAGAATAAGATGTAGTAAGAAAATAACTATGGAAATAGAAAGATATACTGTTGATTTAGCTATCTCATTTACCTTTTATTTTATTCATCAGGTAGAATTAAGCCCATGTTGGACACATAATGGAGCATTACATCATGATTTGGTTTTTCCAAAAAAAAAAAAAAAAATCCTTTTGAATTATCATGTTTTCGAATTTTTCTTCTGCAGCTGAATAACAAATCCGGTCAAACCACCGAACGACAATAGCTCTCCTTGAACATTGAAAATCAATATATAAAATCCATCAGTTCTTACCAAGACATCAAGAAAATAAACACAATAGGCAATACCTGATGAATTAGGCTCACTTTATGTTCACCAATCACCATTCATCGACTATGAGTATCTTTTAGTTTCTAGTGGATTCAATGATGAATTTCGAGTCCCACCTTTCTCTCACTAAAGTATAAAAGTAAATAAGATCAGAAAATATCCTATGGAATAACGATAATAACTATAATTGCTTTTACTTGCCCAAAAAAAAAAAAAAACTGTGATGGCATTTACTTTTTCTCTTGAAGATCAATTTCTTTTATTATGCACAGATTTCGTACACTTAATTTCTCCATGTTGAATACATAACATTCTCATATTGATGGATTGTTGATATTTTGAATGAAAAGTTGATGAGTATATTATATATGCTTGATTTCAAAAGGTGGAGGTGAGCCCGCTTTGGCAGCGGAAGGGGCTGCGGGAGTTTTGTAAGGAGAAGAAGATTCATGTTACAGCATACTCTCCTTTAGGGGCCAAAGGGACACTATGGGGAACTAATCAAGTCTTGGACTGTGAGGTGCTGAAAGAGATTGCTAAGGCTAGAGGAAAGTCAATTGCTCAGGTGAATACCTTTTTTAGTTTTAATTAACTTTTTTCTAGTCGGGGTATTCAATCTCATTATACTCAAGGAGTAGGTGTCGTTTCCTAATGTTCGACTAGCCAGTCTAGAATATGGAATATATCAAAAATAAAAAGAAAAACCTCTATCGTGGCTAGAGGAATAATTGATAGTCCAAAGATAATATCTTTATAATACTCAAGTTATAACTTGCAATACTTTTGATTGTTTAGAGATGTCTACATAGTCAATTGCGTGTTAATATAACAAATTAAGTCTAAATTATATTTTGATCCCCTTAATTGCAGAGAAATTGATAGCATTTATTATGTAGAAAATAAAGGACCTCCAAAGATAATTTGGAGTCCTACCCATTTAGTCTTTATATAATACATCAACTAATTGCAAGATAAACGAAATCTTAAACAATTCTAATCTTCTCCTAACAATTCTCATCTTCTAGATAATCTCCTAAACTATTGAAAGACTAGCTGAGTGATAACTCAACATGATGATAACTCCTCTAAATTCTAAACCAACAGGCTTCTCTTAATACGGCTCCTCAAGATGATGAGGGATGGCATCCACCATCAACTTGGTTTTAAGATGTTTGAACCTTTGAGACAATAGTGGTTTAGTAAAAATACCAACTATCTGATCCGTAGTGAAAATATGATGGACTTCAAGCTCACGATTGACCACTTTTTCCCGAATAAAATGATAATCAACCTCTATATGTTTGGTTCAGGCATGGAAAACCGGATAAGAAGTTAGTGAGATGGCAGAAATGTTGTCTCCCCATAAATTGGAGTAGGAGTGTTTGTAATGTGAAGGTCACGTAAAAGTAATTTGAGCCATGTGATATCAGCTGCAGTGTGAGCAAGAGCTCGATATTCAGCTTCAGTTGAGGAACGAGCCACTGTGGGCTATTTTTTTGCACACCAGGATACAGGATTATTCCCAAGAAATAGACTGAACCTTGTAGTAGAGTGATGATCCTAGAAACTGTCGGCCCAGTCAACATAAGAGTAGACAACCATATCGAGAGTACCATTAGTGAAAGTAAGCCCATTATTTAATGTGCCTTTGACAAAATGAAGGATTCGTTTGATTGCAGTGAAATGTTTATTGAGTGGTTGATACATATGTTGGCAGACATGATTGACTACAAAGGATAAATCAGGTCGAGTGATTGTGAGCTATTGTAGTGCACCGACAATACTGCGATATATAAGTGGATCATGAAATGCAAGCTCATCAGAAGAGTCAACAGAAGGCTTAGTAGACATTGACAAGGAATAAGGTTTGCAGTCAGACATGTAAGCTCGCTCAAGTAAAGCCGAGGCATATATGTGTTGAGAGAGACTAAGCCCAAGGGAAGTTCGGTGAACCTCAATGCCAAGGAAATAGGTAAGCTGACCAAGGTCCTTCATGCTAAAAGTACCACTCAATGTCTGGATGAACGAAGCAATAAAGCTAGTGTCGCTGCCTGTAATTAGAATATCATCCACATACACTAAGACCACAATGATGCGGTTGGAGGATGCATTAACAAATAAAGATGTGTCAGTTTTGCTCGTATGAAACCCATGAGAACTAAGATAATGGGAGAGCGTTGCAAACCAAGAGCGCAGGGCTTGTTTTAAACCATAGATAGCCTTGCGAAGTTTGCATACATGATTGGGATAATTGGGATCAACATAACCTTGGGGTTGGCTCATATACACCTCTTCATCTAAGAAACCATATAAAAAAGCATAGAAACATCCAATTGATGAATGGGCCAATTATAATGAAGAGTCATGGAGAGAACTAAACGAATGGTAGGCTGCTTGGCTACCAGACTGAAAGTTTTGGTGTAATCAAGGCCATATTCTTGATTGAAGCCTTGAGCAACAAGCCTTGCTTTACGCCGAGCCACAGTACCATCAGCATGAGTCTTGAGCTTGTATATCCATTTGCACCCAATAATTTTTCGATTGGGATGTAGAGGAACCAAAACCCATGTGCCTTGGGTCATAAGAGCATTAAACTACGATGATATGGCGTCCCTCCATTCTTTGTGCTTGTGAGTGTGTCCATAAGATGGTTCAAGAGATATTGATTTGTTTGAAACAATGGTAGTGAGTGAGATAATTGGTTTGGGTTTGAAGATGCCAACCTTTGAACAGGTGACCATAGGATGTTGATTTGTGGAAGGAAATTGTAGAGAGGCAGATGCAAGAGAGGAGGGAGGGGTAGCTATATTGAAGGGAGAAGGGGATGGACTAAGGGACAAGGGGGAAGAGGGAGTTATACTAGCAAAAGAGGTGCCAGAGGCTAGACCAGTGTGTGAGCTGGGATTTGGTGGTGTGGCAGTGGGAGTTGCCGCATGTGAAGGAGCTAGACAGGAGGATAGGAGTGGTATTTGCAAGAGAGGTGCAGTCGGATGAGTTGGTATAATAGGTGTGTGGGGTAAAATAGATTAGCTGGTCGTATGAGATGAAGATGAAGACTGTTCGCTGAGTTAGGTGGAGGAGAAATTAGGGCGAATGGAAAAATATGTTCCACAAATTTCACCTACCGAGAAATAAAGACTTGATGGATTTGAATGTCCAAACATCGAGACTTTGGAAAAGAAAAAGTATCCAATAAAACAACATTGAAGGGAGCGAGGTTGCAATTTATTCGCAGTGTAAGGCCGAATCCATGGATAATAACAGCAACCAAAAGGTCTTTAAAATGATCAAATTTGGAGGAATATGAAAAAACTGTTCGTATGGTGAGAGATTATGTGTAACTGGACTAGGCAACCGATTTATCAGAAATAAGGCTGTGCATAAGGTGTCAAGCCTGTAAGTGTTAGGCATGGAGGTAGTGTGACTCAAGGTGATTATAGTTTCAATAAGATGTAGATGTTTGTGGTCGGCGATGCCATTTTGTTCTGGTGTGTAGGGGCCATGGATAGCAAAGGAGTTGAATAAATCAATCATATCATTCTTTACAAATTCACCACCATTATCAGTTCAAACAATTTTTAGAGTGGTGGAAAGTTGGTTTTCAACCATATTTTTAAAATGAAGAAACTTATGATACACTTTCGATTTTGATGCAAGGGATATAACCATCAAAAGCGAGAAAAATGATCAATAAAAATGACATAATAGTGAAAACCACCAATAGATAGTATAGGGGATGGTCTCCAAACATCACCATATACTAAATCCAAAGGAGCTTTTACTGAAGAAAATGACCTTGGAAACGACAGTTTATGACTTTTCCCAACATTACAATGTTCACAATGAAAAGAACTACTATCAAAACTAGAAATATTATTATAAGAAAGTAACAAACGTAAAATAGAGGCCGAAGGATGCCCAAGTCAATTACGCCACACGGTTCCAACAATACATATTTAAGTTATATGGTTAGTATATGAATATAATATATAGTTAAAGCATAGAATTCCACGCCCTAGACAATCACGGTGTCTCAACTCTAAAGATTAGTTGCATAGCTTTAACTTTAGGATTTAACATTAACAGGTATGTAAAACTCCATATGAAAAAAT
>CAUOFW020003909.1:0-34183 GCA_963454935.2 Ilex paraguariensis
ATCTAAGAAATTATACCTAACAAAATAGTTCTCCATACAAACAAGCAACTAGAGATTTTTGTAGAATCATCCCTTTCATCAAAATCTTGGATCTCCATCATCATATATCAATATTTAAGTTGTATAACATAGGATTTTTTCAGCTCTGATATCAAATTGATGTAGGATAACTTTGTAAAATAAAAAAATAGGGACTGTTAAGGAACTGTGAACAGTACTCGTGAACAGTAATTTTGGTTAGGAATCACTCCTAGGGTTCCATAGGTATCACATCCAGGATTAGAATTACATCACACAACTCAAGAAACATATATTTGTTCAAAATTCTGAATATCTCTCTTCATCTATTATTAAAATTAACATTAACTATATATAGAGTTATAAGTAATCCTAATCCCAAAAGATTAGGATTCCAAAGTTTTTAGAACTTCAAAGACACTAGGTCCTTACAAATTAGAAAAATAAAATTAACTAGAACTAGAACTTTAAATTCTAGAATATTCAATACTAGAATTTGACCAAAAAATATAACCTATTCTAGAAATTCTAGAAACTACAAAAATACCCCTAACACTAAAAATATTAATACTAGCAAATTGACTTAAAATAAGAATGCAAGGTTTCATATGGATCTTTGTCTTGATGAAAAGTCAATTCAATTACCTTTCACATCTTCGAATTTGTGTTTCCTTGAGCATCTTATAGATTGCATCACCTAGTAGTCGGTGAATCTGCTAAACACCATGCTTAACAAATTTGAATGGGAAGAAGAATTTCACATGTTGTATCTGTTTAAATATTTCTGCATGCTTATGCTCGCTTATTTGCACAGTTTTCATATGGTGTGCCTTTTGTGTCGAGTCCCGTGAGCTGATTCTTCTTCTGATTTCTTATGAAGGAACTGGATATCCGAAGGTTTTGAAGATTGATGTGCGTGGTGAATTAGTGGAGGGAAACATTATTAGGGGCCATGTGGAGGTTGCGTGGTGTGGCGGGACCCCTGGGAAAGGTGTTTCGAGGTAAGATGTTCTTGGGTTGCTGTATATCATATATACTAGGATTTTAAACTGTGGTTATTCTTGCAAAGACCGTTGTATCTCATATGGAGCGTAGCCTGAGTTCTTGCTCCACATTCTCCAGTTGGTTAAGGAGAAGATGGAATGGCAGCCCAGTAGTAATTGTTGGTGCAGAGGATGAGGAATATCAGGTGACTTTAGATGACTTAGATTCGTGTTTGGTATATATGTACACACCTATAACCGAAGAAGGTGCCAAAGGGGAACCTCAGTATGCAATTACAGACTATGTGAAACCAGGTGCGAGATGATGAATTCTATTATTTTTCTCATTCATATAAACAAATCAGTTCAAAATGTTAGTTATAAAATTGAGAAAAATTATTTGCTAGATTCATCACAATTCAAAGTCAATAGATGCAGTAGTTCACCACTTTTTTATGTGCTAGAATATCTTCACAGTTGCCTATTAGATTCTACAACAACTATTTAGACATATTCAGAGTCTAGAGTCCTAAACCATGTGAAATGTGTAAAGAGAGCTTGTATCCCACATTAAATGATTTGGACCATACAAGGTTGGTTTATATGCTTAAGGGGCGTCTCCACTTATTGCCAATTGATTTTGGGTTGAATGCTATAACATGGTATCAAAGTTAGGCATTTGTTGGTCAGTGAGCCAAGTCTCTTATCCCTTTGAATTTTTCAATATGCATGTTTGTCTCTTTGTTTATTAGCCCCACGAGCAAGCCGGCGTTCCACATGGGGAGGTTGTAAAGAGACTTGTATCTCACATCAAATGATTAGGACCACTTAATGTTAATTTATATGCTTAAGAGGCATTTCAGTCATTGTCAATTGGTTTCGTCTTAGTTGCTCTCATAAAATATAGTCATAGTATGTTGCCTCGTCATCTGAGAACTTATGTTTCTTTCTCTACCTAAAATCAGGTTCTGAAAAGCTGTGTCTAATGATTGTTAAGATTGAGTTAGCTGAAGCCCTTCGCCTCTTGCTGTTGTGTGTGAGTAGGGACCATAGTCAGCTTGTACAGGCACCTAAGTTATGAAAGATGTCCTTTATTAGAGGTCATCATCATTTAGATAATATTATTGGAAGCCCCATTTTATGTATAATGATTTTGTTAGGGCTAGGTATTGGTAATATGTTTATATCATCGTCTTGCTTGATGCATCTTTCTTAATTTAAAAAGTTATATTGTATCTTGTATTGGATGTTAAACTTTACAAACTCCAAAAAGTCTCCTGGGGTAATATGCCGATCTTGACATGTTTTTTTAGGTTGACAATTCTGACATGTTAACAAAAGGGTGAAAGAGTTATTATTGGGCTGTTGTAAAATTGGGTATACTAATGTAAATTGAGACCATATGTTTCACTCCAAATTATAGTTTTTTTTCTTATTGTATTGTCTAGAAATTAATAGTATGTTTGTTTTGATGGAAAGTTGGGTGTATGGAAAATGGGAGAAGGACAATGGGATGAAAAAAAAAATTGGAGGGAAAGTGTTTCCCTCTAGCCTACCATTTTTTTCTTCCAAAAGTGGGAGGAAAGTGAGCAAAATTGAAGGCAAGTTACTTTTTTGAACAAATTGACTCTTTTTTTGCCCTTAAATATCTTCTAAACATTATGCCATAATTTAAAATCAAAACCTACATATTTCTCAAGAAATACTACTAAATATCCTATTACTTATATTTTTCTTATGTATTTTTTTGGCTATTATTTTTGGTATACACATCGATATTTAATAGTTTGTGTACACGTGCGTTGCATGTGATCAATCTTAACTTATAGTTATATTGGTAATGTTAGTTCAAAGATTGAGATTACATCATAATAGCCTCAATTACTATGTCCTTCACAAGTTTGAATCAATTAAAGAATGTTTCATTTAAATGAATACATCATAAACCAATGAAATAAAACATAAGTTCATTGCTTAACTTGATGCATGCAATAAAATTCAAATAAAAGAGTTTTTTTGGGTCAAAATATAAACAAATAAATAAATTAGATAGTAGTAATATCACTCCATTGCTATGTCCAATTTCTTCTTTGTCTGTAACACTTAAACTCGAAACTGAAATAAAAATCATAGAATTTTTTTTTATTTAAAAATTTATCTAGCATATGGGCAAAAAGATTGTTAATTCTTAATTGGAGATCATAAACAATCATGTTACTCTAGTTATTGAACAATTGATAATATACTTGGGAGTGATTCATATTAAGGGAGAGAAAATATTTATCAATTATTTATGGTGTATGTAGGGGTGCAACTCGGGCGGGTTGGGCGAATTGAGAGGTCAATCCTAGTCCAGCCCTAGATATATAATCTTCAACCCTAACCCTAACCTTACCTCAATCCGAGGTACTCAATCGGAGTACTGCCTGACTTTAATTTGGGCGGGCTCGGGTTGAATTCGGGTTACTTAATTTGGGTTGATTTCGGCTTAAAAATTGAGTTGACTTGGGCTATTTAATTTTGGTTAATTTTTTGAAATGTAGATTTGATTTTTCAAGTGTAGATGTGATTTTTTTAAGTGATTTGAGATGAAAGGCAAGATGTAGATGAAGAGAGAAGGAGGAGTGACGAGTGAAAAAGGGAGGAGTGATGAGTGAGAGAGTGAGGCCGAGAGTCTAAAACGACTTAAACAAGTGACGATTGAGAGAGGGAGGCTAAGAGAGGGAAAAATGACAAGCGAGAGAGGGATCTGAGAGTGATGGAGGCGCAGGGGTGAAGAGTTGAAGTGAAGAAAAAGTCTGAACTCTAAAAAATGAAGATAAATACTAACCCTAGTTGAATATATTTATGTATATTTGGGTTTAACCTGACTTAATAATCGGGTTCAACCCAATTTTAATATTTGGGTTGAACCCAACAACCCGAGGCCTCAACTCAAGGTTTGCCCAAATTCAATTCGAGTTGAGATTTTTTGTCCAAGCCCAATCCAAGTATTAAAAATCCTAACCCAAGTCCTGATTTTTTTGAGTTGGACTCGGATTGAATTTGGGTTGGCCCGCCTAAGTTGCATCCCTGGGTGTGTGGTATTACCCCCATTCATTTAATGATACCATCTAAATACCAATAATAAAATATTCTGTTGTGGCCCAAAACACATTCTTTGGTAAACCTCAATAATGTTAGCAAAAAATTTGAACAAACATAAATGATGTACAATTTTACTAAGCTACAAATAATTGCATTAATATTTGAAACCTGAACACATCACCTACTCATGGCAGAAGTATCGATACTCCTAATTGGTCATAAAACAACTTCTTACTTTTGGCATTAGAAGACCCACTACAGTCGAAACAACTCGCACAAGTCTTTCATTGATAATAAATTGGTAAATCATGCTTGGTTTAATTTTTTAAACAAAATGGCATTCGTTGGATAAAACTAAAAGCAGATTTCTAATAGATCCCAAGTTGGAATGTCCTTCTGTTTTCAATAAGAAACATGCAATCAACAAACAAAATTAATAGAAATCTACAATAGTAAAAAACATAGCTACTTAACATCAATCTTCATTTTACGAGTTAAAACGCTTATCTCAAGATTTTGTTTAATTTGAGGGTATGTTGGTTAACATACTTCATTCTATCCACTACTACAATCCATCAATTATTTAAGCATGTTCTTCCCCATGGTACAAAATTTTCAATCACTTGCACTCATTTTAATGAGTAAAACTAAACCACAAGAATTCAAAAGAATGATTTGAGATAAACCTGAGGAATGTGATCATAAGAACGTAGCATATAGTCGCCATTTTAATCCTTGAACGACATGGAGCAACCTTCACATTCTTCAAATTGTTGCCCAACAGTGTCAAATAAGTTACCTTTACATTGGTCCTTGATGCAGTTATTATATTTATCCCATTTGTCTTAACAAAGTTCTTTATATGTTGTGCCTATCATTAACCAAGACAAACCTACTTTCAATAAGACCCACAAAGATTAGATCCAAAAATCAAGAAAAGATTGATTGAAGATCAAAAAAGCACTCGTGAAGAGAAATACAAAGCCTATATGAAAATGGGGAAGAGTAATAGAACTGTAACATGAAAAGGTTAGAGAATGATGAATGAATTTAGGATGGGAAAGTCAAAACCTTATATAATGGCTACAGGAAGTCAACCACTCACTTCCAGTCGTCAATCATTCTATATCCTTAAAATTATATTGTGTTTTCCTTTTTTTTCTTTAGTATATAGTCTATCAAAATTCTTGTTTTCTATATATAGAGGAAGAGGGATAACCTTTTAGAATGTGTGCCCCTCCATCTTTCTTGTTTCATAAATTGATAATTTAATGGAGAAAGTAAAACACAAGGATTATGTCATAAATGATATTAATATAATAAATAAAAAGTGTATTGTATTGTCTTTATAATATATTTACTCATGGTAGTTTAGATAATTAAGAAATGTTAAAAAGGGTAAAAGAGGAAAATAAGAGTTTTTCAAATATACATATTTTTTAAAGGATTATAGATTTGTTTATTTATTTTTATAACTAATTAGGGCGACATTGAATATTAAAAATTTTATTTATAATAAAATTTTATTTTTGTATATAAGGGTATAATGGTAAATTAAATACATGTATATTTTCTTTCCTTCCACTTTTCCTCCAATACCAAACAATAGAAAATTAATTCTTTTAACTTTCCATCCATCGTACCAAACACAAACGAGAGAAAGTGCTTTTCTTCCTCTAAGGATGAAAAATCTATTCTTCACATTTTTCCATTCTTCTAATTTTTCATCATTCCTTCCAAATGGAGCATAAGGTTGCGTGTTCATAGACTTGACCAAACTAATCAATAATGAATTTTCATGTTGTTAAAGCAATCAGAATCGCTTGTTCAACCATTGGTTATAACAAGCGGATCCCAATGTTATCAAAGCACTAGAAAATTTTCATGTTTAGTGAATGATTAACCAAATCCTTGCCTGAAATTGAACATAGATCAAAGTCTTGGACTAGTTCTTTCTTCAGAACACTACTAGAATGTGCATGAGCGTCACTGGAACTGTAAAAAGAGCCTGTATCTCTAATGGGATGAGTAGGATGACCCAAACCACTCATTTCCAATTGATGGTCTAACATGGCATGAGAGCTTGGTTTTTGGTTTCTTGTGACCCAAGTGTCTCACCCACTTGAATTTCCAAATATAAATGTTTGTCTATTCATTAATCCCAGGTGCAAGCCTACGCCCCACGTGTGGGAGCTCGTACAACAAATTTGTGTCTGACATCTAATGATTAGGACAACCCAATTCTTTTTTTTCTAAGGAAAAAAAGAAATTTCTTATAGAAGAAAGTTGAGAAGAAAATACAGTGTTGTGGACAAAATATCCTCGAGGTACAATAAAATATAGATCAAAAAGAAAACGTTAAAACTCCAGGAGAACTAGAGGAGAACTGTATTCCAACTTGATTGTAGATTCGACGGAGGCAATCCTCTAAAACTTCATATAGCTTTAGTCCACAATGAAGCCATGAGCATAATTCTTTCCCACACTAAACATGGTTCAAAGTATCGGTTGATATTGATACGAGTTGGCTGAGTCGTATCCGACTCGGCACCTTCCGAGATGATTTCGTTACATAATATGTATAAACTTCGAATTTTACACGATATAGTTGAGTTATAACTGAGTCAATCCTGAGTTGTTGAGTTATTGTTGGCCGACACAATTTCGTGACGTCGCAGTATGACCTGGATCTCTCTTTACATTCAATATTTTTTTTTAGGTCGTATCCCTCGATATCGTACAACAACGCCGTGATCGATGTCTCTCAAAGCTCTTCGAGTCGATGATCGATAGTGCGACCTTGAACCATGATACTAAACTTGCAATAAGACAACAATTCTTGCGTTTCTCTTATCCAAATACACCCAACTAGTGTTAGATGCCAATAATTTAGGTATCTTCTCTCATAAATCCTTTTATTCTCATCTTATTAGGGCCCAGACTACTCATTTTTTTTTCTTAGCCAAATTAATTTGGAAAGCCAAAGTTCCTTCTAAAGTCAAGGCCTTTGTTTGGATTGTTGTCCTCAACTAGGTGAATACTAATGACTTGTTGTTGGTAAGGACGCCATACAAAGTTTTGAGCACTGATATTTGCTTAACTTGTTTGAGTAGTGGAGTAGTTGCTTAGGCTCGGCTCGAATTTTTGAAGGGGTGTTTGGGCTTGGTCTCGGACACCGAGCTCGGCTTAGTACATGCCTGAGCCAAAAACAAGCTCTTGCATAAATCCTTAATTCACAAATCTGCAAATCTCAAATTCTTGACTTCTAATGCAATCAAAGGAAAAAAAAAGGATATACTTGTGAAATGAATTACTGAGGACTCATATGAGTCACATCACGTCCTTGTTTAGTGTCTCACCCGTTCCTTTGAAGACCATACTTGCTCCCAATTATCTTATGCCAAAGGGAGTTAGGTTCTAAGGGAAAGCGCCGTAACCCTCCCAACCAAAAAAATGTTCTTTGACGCCAAATTACCAGTCCCAAGGCCCCCTCATCTATACGATTAAAAAATGTCACCCAACTCACTAAATGGTCCCACTTAGCATCCCCCATCCGTGAGCAATGAAAGTCCCTCAACATCTTTTCCAATGCCCTAGCCACTACAATCGAATTTCTAAACAGAGATAAGTGGTATAAAAGAATGCTAGACAAATATGTTTTTACCAAAATAATCCTTTCCAAATAGGGTAAAACCCTATGTAAGATATAGGCCACTCATGAACACCACAACCCTTTGCTAGTGCAAAATGTCTAATACCCTCCTCCTCTAAATTGATTTCTATGTGGACGTTTTTGAGAATTTTGTTTTAAGATCTAAGAGTTCTCAAAAGATTTTAACCAAGCACATTGCGAAAACCTTTTCTCTTATCTGTTAAGGTGTTAAGAAAGAAGATAGTGTCATCATGGTTCAAGGTCGCGGTATCGGTCGTCGACTCGGGGGCTGCTGAGACACATCGGCCGAGGCATTGCGGTGTGGTATCGGTCGATACGCGCAAAACACTATATAAAAGGCTCAAAAAAATTTGAAAAAAATAGAAAAAATAATAATAATGTAAACATCATCATCAATGCATCATATCTCTAAAAGACATTATTTAACACATTAATCATTTCAAAAAAGAATAATAACGATGCTACCGGAAAATATTTATCATTATTTATATTCAAGTTTAATATAATTTAAATTGTAATTTTTAAAATTTATAAAAAAAATATAAGTATATAATTTTTCATTTAATTATTTATAATGTATCTGATTAGATCGATTATATGTATTTTATATATGATGATTATATGTATTTTCTCCGTTATGTACATTTAATTATTAAATCATCAATGCATATACAAAAACAAACTTAAGAAGTTAAGTTCTCATTAAATTATATGATAAATATTAAAAGTTATATAATTAAAAAACTTGGGCCAAAACCAAAAACACAAAAAAAAAGGGGGGGGAATTAAATTTTTGGGTCTCATAAGGCAAAGCCTCAACCCACCGACTCTTAGACAGTCAGACTTCGACGAACGCAGAGAGAGAGAGGGAGCACAGAGACGATGGGTCTCTGTTACTCGAGACTCATCGTTGTGAAGTTGCATCTTCTGTTACTCGAGTAGTCCGATCGTCGAGCAGCCTAGGATTTCTGCAATTGATCCGCGTTGATCGTTGATCCGCGGTTTCTATACTTGGGTCCTCTACTACTGCAAAGAAGAAGGAAAGTAAGAACAATTAGTGTAAAAGGGTCTTTAATTGGGGAGATTTACCACAAATTTTCAGGTCTGTGATCTATTCATTCTACCTTGTTTCTTTTGTTTTTATTATGGTGAAAGGGGTCTGATTTAGGGTTCAATTTCTCTTCTTTTTTACCTTTTTTTTGGCATTTTCTTTGTTGTGCGTTTTAGATCGATTTGAAAGTGAATCGGCCGAGTCTGTCCGAGTTGGACCGAGTCAAATCCGAGTTTGTCCGAGTTGAACCAAGTTGGCCTGAGTCAGAATCGATTCATGGTAGACTCGTGATAGTCTTGTATCGTGTATTGTTATCGTATCACTGCCTGCCGAGGCGGATACGACTTGGCCGAGTTGTATCCGACTCAGCCGATACTTTGAACCTTGAGTGTCATCAGCAAACTGCAAATGTGACACACTAGCATTAACATACTTCCCACCCATTCGCATGCCCCCTATGAAACCTACCTCCTCTGCTCTATTAATCATCCTACTCAAAAGATCCACCGTCATTCTAAATTTAGGAGATAAAGGATTTCCTTGTCTTAATCCCCTCGTAAGATTGAACCACTCACTAGACTCCCCATGCACCAATACTTAGAAGGTCTCTCATGCCAACTAGCTCTTTCCAAGTATCAAAATTTTGTTTCGGTCACCAAAAAAATAGAAACGTTTCGACCCGTTTAGGAAATATAATGAAAAAAATAAAAAATTTAAGATTTTTTTTTTCAAAATATTGGTCGCAATATATCAAAGTATCTTGGAATATCTAAAAACATTCTGAAACAATTGTGCAAATGCATTGAAATATTACAAAATATTTAGAAACATTATGGAATACTTCGAAATATTAAACTTTTGATGCTATCACTAATTCGTTTCGGTTTCCTTGAAAACGAAAATGTTTCGAATTTTTCGACTGTTTCAAAATGAAATTTTGATCCTTGGCTCTTTCATACAATATGAGACTCGGATCAGGACTTTCAATAATTAGCCTAAAAGGAATATCCTTAGCCTATAGGCTTTTATAGAATTTTGTGATCTCCTTTGCAATTAACCCAGGATCTGTTACAGACTCTCCTGACTCATTTTCCTATGACTCATTTTCTTGTTCCCTAATGATATTCGTCCTTCTTTTACTATTCTCCATCATATGGAAAAACTTTTATGTTACAATCACCTTCTTTAACCCTTTTAAATCTAGTCTTTTGCTTCTAGCTATTCTCCTACCTCACTAACACTTTCTCTAGCTCATTTTTTAGGGAAACTCTCCTCATTTGCTCATCCGTTAATATTTCAAAAACTGTCTAATGCCTCGATTTCCTTCAAATTCACTGTTTTTCTACCTCTAACATCTCCAAATACCCTTTCATTCCACATTCCACATCTTCATAATTTGAATCCCTCCCACCCTTGTACCTCACAGTGCAACCATCACTCTCTGCACCTATTTGTGAAAGAATAATTAGTTAACAACATAGTCTCAAACCTAAATGGTGTAGGTCCCCACTTAATTGGATTGGACTCAAGAGTAAGAGGAAAATAGTCAGACACTAGACATAACTCTTTGCACCACGTTTGGCAACACATTTTTCCACATAGTAGTAAAAAGAAATCATCTATCCGTGTTGCAGTAGGATTTTTTGAACTTCTAGATCATGTGAATTGTGCATTAGACAATGTAATATCCCGCAACCCACATTCACATGTAAAAAAATCAAAATTTTTCATACTAGTTGTGATCCTAAATCTCCTAACTTCACACTTGAGTTTCTATTACATTAAAATCCATTCCCCCCTACCCTAAACAAATGCACTATGGAGGGTTTTACACAATCCGAACAAATCATATAACTCATCCCAAAAAGAAGGACCAAGTTCAGGGCAGTTGGGTCATAAACATAAGAAACCCACCACTCCCCTCGACCCGTAAACTCAAGTAGGATAGGCATAGAAAAAGAACCAAGGACGTCATCAACTCTAGTTGTGAATCTACTACCCAAAATCATAACAATACCCTATAGGCCCTGCAAGATGGAATAAAAATCCAATTTTTAAATCCAGACTTCCGAACAGTCCTAATCAAAGTATCGTCTATTGTGTCTAATTTGGTCTCCTATAGCACAGCTAGATCCAGATAAGCCTTTACAATCATCTCCTTAGTCATCTTCCTCTTCTTCTAGTTCCCTATACCCCCTCATATTCTAACTAATAAACTTCTTCCTGAAAATTTAGCACCTTTTCCTGTGGTCTATGTCTCCTTTACTAGTCAATCTGAAGATTTTTTTAACTCTCTTGCAACCATCTTATGGGATAGTTTCCATTCTAATTTCCTCCTCGTGGTTAGTGGCTTTGGAATCGATTATTCAAGAATTAGAAGAGCAAGTGGCATGCATTGACATGTATACCTGTGCTGGCAAAGTTAGAAGTAGTAGAATTGGAAGCAGATGCAAAAGAAGCATCAAGCCAGGCCATCGGAGATCTGAGAGCTTGCATCTCATCTTAAGTAAAACTTGCACTATCAACACCAGTAGATGGAGATCGGCCATTGATGGAGGGGATTTGATCAACACTCTTAGGCAAATGAGTATGTGAGCGCACAAAACAAGCTCTATTAACACAACGTCACCTAGATGGATGATTGTGTAGCTTCTAACAATGGTCCTTGGTGTGCCTCGTCTTTCTATAGTAATCACATTTTAACAGATCTTTTTCAAAGCTCCCATTTTTTCCATCACTCCGAGGCTGAACATATTTATTCTCTCTTTGTGGAACAGCCGTTAGAGCAGATCGATCATTGGTAGGATTATGAGGCATAATACTCTTCCTACTCTCCCCTTGCTATACATAGGCGTATGTTTGCTTCAAAGAAGGAAAATGATTTCTGCCTAAGACTTGAATACGGATATAATCACTCTCCATATTGAGACCTGCAAGAAAATTATATGCTTGTTTTTTCTCTACCAATTTCTAAAACTTAGATCTATCTTCAGCTCAGGTTACTTGAAAATTCTGATAATAGTCCAGTTCCTGTCCTAGACTACTCAATCCTACATAATATTTTGCAATAGTCATATTCCTCTGATTGGTTTTATGAATATTCTTCCGAATTCATAAATTTGGGCATCATTCCAAATTTATGAATAAGTTTGAGCTACAACTAACCAAATCTCATGGGCTGTCTCAAGAAATAGAAAAACACAATTGATGTTAGTCTGCATGTGAGTTAAGTAACCATGTCATTACCAACGAGTTCTCAAGAAATCCTTTGGCTAAGATCAAATTCTGATTTGGGCTTCTTATTTGCCCTTGTCAAGTATCCATTTAATCCACTTGCTAACAAACATGATTTTGATCAGGCCAAATAGTTACTCCCATCTAAATGTACTAGATTGATCTGGAGGGAAGGGTTACATCCAAGAGTCCCTACACGGCTCAACTCACTTTTCTCAATACTAATAGAGTTTGTACCAACTCCCGACATGCCTACTCAGAAATGAGAGGCTCTTCCACAAAGCCCGACTAAGAAACACTAATTTCGGGACTAACCCAGGACAAAAGGAGGTCAACCAGTGACTGCCAACACCAAAAAAGTCCAAACAGTGACTGCAGAGCACAAAACAGTGCAGCCACTGGAGGTTGCTGAAGTCCACAGAGGATCACCAAGCTCCTCTTCTGGCCAAAAATTCCACAACCCAGCACCGGGTCTCACACAAAACTCTTCCACAGCCTCAAAGTAATAGGAGAAAACCCACCTGAACTGTTGGAACACAAACCAGCAGCCTCGAAGCATGGCTGATGGTAAAAAATATCCAAAAAACCACTGGGCTGCGCAATAAACTCCCCCGGAGTTTCTTTAAGGTCCAATTGGCACCCACTTGAAGGATTAAAGCAGGTAGTTTAGTTCCAAACTCAGCCAAAGAGTAGATCTCAAAATATTACCCAAAAAATCTAAAAATCATTCAAAAATTGAAAAACAATACTGGATGATTTCAAAAATTCCAAAAAAATCATAATACTCGGTAGAAAAAACCCATCAAGCCATATCACTTTTGATCAGTTCTGACGATGATGTCATCTTTTGGGAGACGATGTCATCTTTCCGGCGATGACGTCGGCCACTTCAGCAGGTGCCCAAGCCCTTCTTAAATCCATGCACTTCTCAAATCTGTTCTACATTCTCTATTTGTGTCAATAGCCATGAACTCCCCAATAATCACCACTCACAATATACAACTCATTACACCAAAGGTGTTCAGGAATACCTATCACTTGTATTCAAATATTTTCCAAATCTTCAACTATCTTCCTTGAACATCCCCTCCCACTCCGCCCTTTGATCAAGCTACAATGGAATTTAGTGTAGAATTCTTCTTGCCTCCCTCTCCGAGTTAAAGACAAACATAAACAAAGAATTGGCTTATGGCTATTGAGGTTACCCTCAGGCCAACTGATACCCATTTTTGATTCGCCCAACACACAACTCTTTCGATCATAGGCGCTCGTGAATTGGATACGCTGAATCTTCCGACCAAACATTTATGTTGAAATTTGTATCTTGCTAAACAAGACCTTGAATCAACGTTTACATTGTACGTTAAGCCCATCTTCTATTCTTGCCACGTCTAGATAGGATGGTCAATCTGTGTATGATCCCTCTCCTTTCATGTTTTTTCCTCTGCAGACCTATAAATGGATCTTGTGCTCTTCACGAGAACGAAGAATGTTCAGAGACAATTTTTACATGAAACTGTAATTTTTTACAGTACTAGGTGACACCTGAATAAGAAGCCTAAGAATAGGACAATCCAATGTTGGTTAAAATATTTAAGGGTCTCTCCTCTCATTGCCGATTGGTCTTCAGTGGATGCTCTAAAGGGATGTCTATTTTCATGTATTTTTCGGTGTTATGATGGAAGACAAGCTGTTTATTTGTTTGACCTCAACTGTTGATAACCATTTCCCCTGTTTTTGTGTGTCTAGATATTATAAAGTTGTCACAAGTGTTGCTTTTATTATCTTTGCTGTTATTGTCATATGCATATTGGACTTCAGCTTATAGCATTGACATATTTGCTTTGAATAGTTCTCTATTCTCTTCACATGTTACTTATTATCACATCTTTTCTTTTTAAGCTACCTAAATTTTCTTATTGGACCCTTGACAAGATTAACTATACTACTCAGAGATAATAAAGAGTAATATCTATCATCTACTACATGAAAACATTGAAAAGTAAGTGCATTAAATAACTATCTTTACTATTGGCAGCTCCTCCGTCAGTCAACCACGTACAAATTATTGGAGACTCTATCGAAGGAAATACCGTCAGAGGAGCTGGGGAATACTTTGGAGGACGAGAAGGTCCCAGCAAGTTTAAGTGGTTGCGTGAAAATAAGGACTCGGGGTTTGTATTCTTCTTCTTCTTCTTTTTTTTTTTTTTTATAATTATTATGCCATAGTTTTTTATTATCCTGTCCTAATGAATTAGTTTGATGCCTCTCTTGTGTCTCTTAAGTCTTAACAAAGACTTCATTTAAATTTTTTTGTCTTTCTTTATTAATTGTAACAGCATAAAGACTTAACAGGGGAGAGAACACATATTTTTTTTTTTAAATTTTTCCGAGCATTTAGATAGATCGTAGTTGTTTATCCATGCAACCACTTACTGTGACCTAGCAGTGTTTATCGATCCCATGCTTGGGAAGCTTGTGTTTGATGTGTTGAGTTAAACTAGTCCCAAATTGGTTTGCTTTTTTTTGGGCCAAATCTGGGTTTCAGTAACTTCTGGTGATATTTTATTGATCAGTAGATATTCATGGCAATTTGGCTTGGCATTGTTTCATGATGCTTGCTTGGTGCGATTCCTATAATGTATCAGTGTCAGTTCTGCCCATATTCAATGATTAGTAATAATTCATGCCCCCTTCTGGTGTTTGTTCATTTTTGTTTACAAATCATTCTAGTTTATACTAGCATTTTTGTTACATTGTAATTTTACATGTATTTGTGTAGTACTATTAGAGCTAGCCTTGGCCTCACAAGTGTGTGGGCTTTACTTGGACAAGTAAGCCTGAATCGGGCTGGTGTTTTTCAACATAAGTAGAAAAATGGCTAATTTGTCGGCTATTTGGTTCGACCACATGCTGCTTGATTCCCTCATTAGGTTGTGAAAATCATAATATTTTCATGGGCCTTCAACTTAAAGCTCCAAGTTCCAACCCAAAAACCAATTATGACAGAGAGTTCCAAAAGGATGATATGTTAGTTTGCATTCCGTATTATATTTCCCAACTTATTAAACAACTAACAGTCCTCTCTGTTTTTTTTTTTTTTTTTTTTGGGGGGGGGGGGACGCTGATTTGACTACATTTCTTGCAATAAGAGTGTTTTTTTTTTCCCATTTATGTTGGTGGCTTGCTTCCATTCTAATTTGTTTTTTTAACTTTTCCCTTTTCTTTTCGCAGAGAATTTGTATTGGTGTCGACTGGTGCAACTGAGCATACTTTAACAAAAGAAGATGTTGGTCGGCGCTTGGCTTTTGTATATGTACCTGTGAATTTTGAAGGTAAGCTCATTTATTTCTAGTATGTTTTGGGCATTAGCATTTTTCACATTGCTTTGTAAGACACCTAGAGATTTTGTTTGTCTGTAGTGTACTCGTAGATTTTTTTAGATCTTTTTGTTTTCTCCTTGAAAACATGCTCATTGATTGTTTATCTTTTTTTAACTAATGTAATTTGTTTTTTTTTTTTTCAGGGCAAGAAGGAAAATCTATGTTAGTAGTGTCTCAGATTGTCAAGCAAGGTACCTATATTTCATATGAACAAGTTATCATGTTTGTTTTGAGAAATTCATGCTATCATGTTAAATATTTATGGTGTATTATTCATAGAGTTTGAGATTGGTGACAATCTTACTAGGAGAATGAATGTAGGATTGACTGAATGGATGAATGCATCTAGTATATTGTGTGATAGACATATATCTGTTAATCAAGAAGGGAAGTTCTATAGAACAACCATAAGTCCCGCTAGGTTTATGGTGCTGAGCGTTGGACAACTAGGAAATAACACGTTTAAAAAATGAGTGTAATGGAAATGAGAATGTTACGATGGATGTGTGATAAAACTAGGAATGATAAAATTAGAAATGATTATATCGATGAAAAAGTAGAGGCAGCACATATAGGAGATAAAATAAGGGATAATTGACTTAGGTGGTTTGGACAGATTTATAGACTTCCTAGTTTGTACTATGACACTAGTAAAACAAGAGGGATATAATAGCTATTGACGGAGTACAATGGAAACTTGATTCATGAAATTGACCCTAAAAATGTTGGGTTAAGGCTTTGTTAAGTTGAGTTAATTATAGGCTTTTTGTGTTTATATGAAGATAATTGACAATGACCATTTGTTGGTGTACATATATCAATGATGTGTTATTTCCTCATTTGTTTTCTCCTTGTTGGCTAAGTATTTTCCCTTAATCTAAATTATCTAATCTACATTGCCTTGCCCATCCTCTCTGAGGTTTGTGAGTTATATAGTCATGAGAAATATTTCTGTAGTCTTTGTTTGGCTTTTGTGGGATATATTCATCCTTGTAATCAATAATGTATGTGAGTAAGAGGTTATGAAGGAAGAGTAAATAAATTGTGGTGTACAATTTCAAAAGATGGATTACACTTAGAGAGCTTTGTGTGCGGCTTGATTTGATATGGTTCAGGCCTAGTTTATTTAATTTTTACAATCCTAGAGGGCCCTAAAATATGGTTTAGTGTTGGATTTTGAGGATGAGAGGGCCAGTCCAGCCGCAAACTTTGTGAGCATCGCCATTTGCATTAGGGTGAGCAATATGGCTCAAAGTATCAGTCGCAAACTGTATTCCCTAATGTATTCCAGTAATTGTATTTCCTAGGGTATATCGATATTGAGAATGTTTGACACTGATTTTTGGTTCAGGATAATCAATCATTAACTAGAAAACAATTGATCACTTATGACTTCCCTCTTTAGTTTAGTATAAGGAGATATTCAACAAAGATGCAAATATGTAATGCGACTCATTAACTATATGTATATCTATTTTGTTACGTCTTTTTGGGGTGAGAAAATGAAATTATTGTTTTTTATTTCTATCTTCTTGTTCTTAAGATTCTTTTTGTAGTGCCTCTCTTATCAATCAGTGAAAAGGCTTAAAACTAAATATTGCTTTGTGTAGGTATTACAGACACATGACTGACTGCTTAAGGTCAAAGTTTTTTTTGAGGATGTATTTTGTTGGCTATTAATGATTGACAAAATCAGTTTCCACCACAAATTATGGACAATGTGGATGTTCTATAGCAATGGAGTATTAATAATGGCTTATGTAATATGGGTCATGGGCTGTGTTTTATTAAAGAAGCAAAAATTTAGGCATGTAAAAGTAATGGAGAATTGGGTAATTCAATCCATAAATCCATTTTAAAAAGTATTGAAATTGGTAGTTGATGAGAGTAGTGCTGTTTCAATCTATCTTTACAGAGATTTTTCACATGCACTTTATGAGTATGTGTGCTATTGGTTAAGGTTTCCTCGGCTCAGTGTAAAACCCTAGAACTGATCTTGATCTTTCCCAAATTACATGGTGCAGGACCAAAGAGAAGCTTAAGGGACCCGAATGATCTTGAATGGAATGAATCTTATTTTATTTTAAGACCGGTTAAACCATAATCTGCACTAAAAGTTTAACTTGCTTGAGTGGGTAAAACTTAGTTCTTTGTATTTCAACATATCTCCGAACGTGTAGGCTAGATTTTTGTGCCTAGCATGTGGAAAATCTTTTGACCACCATAGAGGCTGCAAGATTTGAATACACGATTTCTTGCTTTGATACCATGTTCAACCATCTACACTAAACGTTTAAGCTTGTTAGAAATTGTGTAACTTAAGTATTTATACTTCAGCTATGCTAGTTCTCTCTCCAAACAGCCACTAGACTGTTTGAATTATTTTGTCTATCATCACATATTTTCTAACTTCTGATTGATATTATTATATTAAGGGAGTTGATGATCTTGTATACATGATTTCTTATCTTCTCAGACGTCGCACTTTCATATCAGGGAACAACCTGAGGTTTATAAAGATTACTGGCACAAGAAAGACAGGAAACAACTAATATTAAAATGCAGAACAACGCATCACTGGACCTTAGAATGTAGGCCTTTTACTCTTTCAATTTACTGAAAATGAAAAGTGGAAACTTGAAAAACTTAATGGAGGAAATTTCAAAGTGCAACTGATGTTCATTCTTATCATCATGGGGAACGTGATGCTGAACATACATGATCCAAAATTTTTATTGTAATTAAATATTGACATAAACAAAAAACCTCACTCAATTGCTTCATTTCCTTTTCCTAGTGTTTCTTTTGCTTTTTCCCTTTTGACTATCACAAATTCTTTCTGATGTCTAACCATTTACATGCTTTTGTCCATAGTTGGTGGTGTAGCAGATCTATCATTTTGCAGTCATCATTTGATTCTGCAAATTCTTATGCTTTTGACCTGATCTAAATTCCAGCTCCTCCAAAAGTGACAAATGTGAAGATAATTGGTGAAGTAAGGGAGGGCAGTAAGGTTACTGTAACTGGTATCGTCACTGGAGGAACAGAAGGATCTAGCAGAGTTCAGTGGTTTAAAACAAATTCTCCAATGTTGGATGGTGAGAATGGTCTTGAAGCACTAAGCACATCCAAAATTGCAAAGGTAGGAGTTGTTAGAGTTGGTCATTTATGATCTAGCTTATGTGATGCGTGATCTCAGTTGAACTTTTGGCTTTCTCAGGCTTTTCGCATACCTTTAGGAGCTGTTGGCTGTCATATTGTTGCAAAATTCACGCCAATGACTCCAGATGGTGAATCTGGTGAACCAGTTTATGCTATATCTGAAAATGCAGTTGAAAGTAAGTACATTTACTAAATTTTCAGTACTATACATTATAGATTAGATGGAAGACAAAAGTTACATAAATGTTCAAGTGCTTATAAAAAAATTTTGTGATCTTCAAAAAAGGGCTTATTATTATCCTTTTTCATGTGAATAAAATGGGTGTTGTATTTGCTTTTGTTTTATTGGCATTGCACTTGTCTCAATAACTCCTAAGCAGAAAAATCTTGGACTTTGATCATATTTTATATATAAGTGCTAAGGGAGTTGATATAATTCTTTCAAATTCATGGAAACATTTAACTGAGTAATGAGTATCCACTCTTTCAATTCGACCTGTCTAGAGTGCCTCACAGAAATGAAATTAATTAGTTGAATCATGAGGATCACTGAAATTGGTTGTCTGACCTATTCTCTTTGTAAGAACGTAAGTGCAAATAGATAAAGATTTTTACCCCCCATCCACACATTACCATAATAGAAGATTTTTTTCTTGCAATTTCAAAACATGGCAATGTAAAATTGAATCCTAGATGGCTAAACTTTGCTATTTGACTGGCTTTCTCTTTCCACTGCTGTAATTAGATGTAATTTTCTGTATATTATCTCGCTAATTGTCTACTGTCTGCTTGTGGCATGCTTGGACACCCCTTAAATTAATGGGCTCCAGTGTTCAAGGATAACCAGGCAGGGTAAAGACATGCCTGGTTGGGTTTGAATAAATTTGCTTCTAGACCATTGAACAATTTGTTTTCCCTTTCCAGACCAACTTGAAATTATTTCTAATGAACTAGACATCAAAATGAGACCAGATTTGCGTTGAACCAATTGTGGAGATTCCCAAACAGTACCTAAGGTACACATTAGTTGCATCACACACCATCAGTAATAGCTTAGACAATTGAACCTTTGAAGGCTAAGTCACAGGAGTGGGCAGAGTTGGAATGGGTGTTGGTATTCTTTTGGCAATGTGCTTTCCTTGCAATCGTTTGGGTTTCTTGGTTGGAAAGAAATTCGTGATTATTTGAAGATAGAGAAGACGTTTTGGAAGTGAGGTGGGAGCGGATCTATTTCTTAGCTTCATTTTCGGCTTCGGTGCCAAAATAATTTGAGGATGTCCCTTTTTTTTTTTGGTATCATATCAAATTGGAGAGCTTCGTATGGAATGTAGCTTGTGGTTTTCTGTTTTTTCCCCCCTGCTTTGAGCGATTACTTGGATGGACATCTTCATTCACATATTGCAATACTTTCCTTTATTTATTGCTAAAAGTTTGTTTCCTATTAAAAAAAATGCTGAGCAGCTGTGGACCTTTTGAGAGAGTTTTTGTTTCCTAAGCATTGATGTTGACTTGCTTTAAAAGGGTTTTTGTTATCAAATATGTTCAAAGAAACAAATTAGTTTTGTCCAAACTAAAGAATAGTACAAAGACTCCACAAAAGGTACTCAAGTTATCAGCGTCTTAATTTAATTCCACTCTCATGGACTTCATATTTGTCTTGTTCGGTATTTATCTGTCTTGAGTGTGTACAAATTCGACTAAGTCTGAACTGGGCTGTAAAATGGGTTGTATTCGAAAATTTTCAAATCAAAATATACTCCATCTAGATTTTTTTTTTCTACATGATATCATCCCTTCAGTTACTTACCGTGTGGAATATCCCATAGTTTATCAAATACTCTTGTGTAGTATATTATAATCATCAGAAATCTCTTGATTCTTATAAACTCGTAGTGGTGTCCATAAACAAATATCTATTAGTCTCTCAGTTTCATAATTAAGTGTTGTCTTTGCAGTAAAGTAAGTCTTTTCAGTGTGAATTCCAGTTCTTCAAATCTTTATTGAATCAATGCTTTGACTGTATTGTGCCAAACTTCATGTGAAGGCTCTTTTTTTGGTTTTAATCAATATTCAGTATAGTCAAGGGTAAACAGCTTGAGGACCATTAAGAAGACTAAGTATAGCTTTGTAATGAACTATTTTGAAACATGAATGGGTCCAGTGGCAGAGCCAGAAATTTCAAAGTTTTTATTTTTGTTTTTTTTTTATTTTTTTTGGGGGGGGGGGGGAGAGGGAGTGGGCAATTAGGAAGTGGCAGAAAGGGGTATGTGCCAAGCTAATATATAGTTAGTTGAGTGTGGATTCTGCTTCTAAATTAACTGTAGTTCTCAAACAACATGATGTCATGTATTCTTCATTGCCAAGATGGCCTCATGAAGGTGTCTTTTCAATATCAGTTTTGCACTCTCCAAACTTCATCCTGTATTTTGGGGATAGTAGTATTAGGTTTAAGGCTAACCTATCTGACTTAAACGTGATGACCACAACTCTATTCATGGGAATCAGTGTCTCTTAGGAAATTTACTTAAAGGGTCGAAGCTCTTGAATTGAATTGTGTCAACCATTTTCAAACTTGGTAAAGTGAAAGTAGCCAGAGTGCCACTATAAACATGCTCTCTACAGTGTTGTGGCAACGTGGAACTTGAAACATTTTCACTCTGTAGTACTGATTTCCCTGCTGTTATATGCATATTGGGGAAAACGTTGTCTAACAAATCTGAATTAAAATGAAATGACTAAAGGACCAAAATAATATCATTCTACACATATAACTCTTCTTCCCAAGTTTAAGGCCGACAACTCTTTTGTTGTTTTTCGAAGTGGCTTCTCGTGACACGCTGTGCCTAATTCATTGCTAAGCTTGGAGGCATTTGTTGAGCCATACCTTCAGGTGTGTGACTCAAGGGGGCTATGCCACAAATAATCATGACCAATTGTCTGTTTAGTTTCTGGAGCTGATCTCCTCAAAAGTGAGACGAAGCAGTGAATTTCTCTTAGGTTCATCTCCTGAGTAGATTATGGTTAAGCAAGGAGTGTGTGACTTGACCCACCCCTGGGTCATACACTAGATGAAGCCTTGTTAAGAATCAATGGTGCACACTGAGTTGAATTTCTTGTTTAAAAGTTGTGGGCAGTTTTCCAAAAGTTCTAACCGGAAGATGTTGTCAAATAATTCAAATTCTCAGTTTTTTGATTTTATGATGAGAGGGATTCTGTACATTTGATTTCATCTTGCTATTCCAATGACCCATCTTCCTTCTTTGCAATTGAATTGAAGAATGAGTCAAGTATGAGAATCCATCCTACAAAATAAATTATGCATGCTGTGTAAGTTTGCAAAGTATGTTGCAAGGAACACCTTCCTCAACGAATTTTGTATCCTACAGCATTCCAAATCTTTTTAATCATGTAAATGAGGTTTCCATGATGAATTTGTAAATGCTACAAAGGGGGGAGCCACAACTTCAAATTCTCAATGTTCGCATTTAAGGATACTGTTTCTTTGATCTAATCTTGCCATTCAAATGACTGAATGACTCATCATCCTGTACTCTAATTAGTTAATGAATGAGTCAAGTATGAAAATGCATTCTAGAATAGGAGGGATCATAAGCATTTGATTTCATGTTGCCATTCGGACAACCCCTCTTCCTTTACTTTTATCAATTATTGAATGAGGCAAATAAAATGATGCTCTTTCAAACCTCAATATTTTAATATTAAGAATTGGGTTATCATATGGGGTGTTATTCTCTTTTCAATTCAGACACCAAGCTTCAAATGTCAAGATTTATGGCTTGAAAGCAAATCCAGAAATAATAAGAAATTGAAGAGAAATCACTTTGAACAAGGCTGCATAAAAATAACAATTGTTCCAAAGTACAATGTTATTATTGGGGTTAGAAATTGAAAGTATACATACATTGAGCTTGCGAACTATTATCAGAGTAGAAACGTTATTTTTGGTGTTTCATATTCTTGAAGTGTTCTGAGAACATGATCAGACATTACCTGACATTAGAGATCAAGCTTGTTGGTTCCATATTCCTTTGTAAGATGCTTTTTTTTTTTGGTGCAAATGCACTGGAACCCAAGTACAAAAGAGAAAAAAGAACTGGAACCCATTATTTACCCAAGGCCAGTAGATTGTTCTTGATTTGCCTTACAATTGGTGTAGAGTGTTTTTGGGTGTGATTAAACTCACCCATTGTTGATAGGTAACACATCTTTCTTGTTTGTTCACTTTTGTTTTAACTTTTTTTTCCTTGCAAATTGCCTGTGGTTGTTAGATCTTGGTATCTGTTTGAAAAAAAACTTATATTCAAAACAGTTCAAACAATATCTGTAAGTTTCTGAAGTAATTTAGTTTTTGGTCTCCCATTCAATGCATGGTTCCGTTGTTATTCTTGAGCAGTTGATGTAATGAATATGTTGCTAACATGCATTTTAAATCTTTGCAGCTCTTCCCCCAAGCCTAAATTTCTTATCTTTAACTGGAGATTACTCTGAAGGTGGAATTCTGACAGCATCATATGGGTACATAGGGGGTCATGAAGGAAAAAGTATTTACAGTTGGTATCTTCATGAGGTATATACTTTTGATTTTTTAGTGCAGCCCCTATGACGTGTAAAAGGACAATGAACAAGAGTATGAATCAAACTTGGTGTTGCATGGATGCTTAGTCAACTTTAAATTCATTATGCACCATGAGCGATTTTGGTTTTGGGTGCACATTTGCTCTGACTGTACTGTCTGAATGTTCATATTCATGGATTGTAACTAAAAACTTACTAGATGACAGCCTCCGAATATACACGAGTGAAATTACTCACAAGCTGGGTTTAAAACTTGTATTTTGTTCTCTTCTTTTTTGAAGACAAAGAATTTCACATACCAACTGAAACTCTTAGTAAGGTGGTAATGTTTTTTAATTCATTTTGGCACAAACCATTTGCAGCGTGCGCAGGCTCAAGTTAGTATCTTCACAGTTCACTTTGGCAGATCTTGCTAAGCATACTTATCTTACGGCTTTCTTTATATAATAACTTTTCCCTAGAAACCTAATAAGTGATATGTAATTGCTGTAATTTTTCCATAAATGGATGCTACACGATTAGTCCTCTCTTAGTTTTATAATCAACTTTGAGTAGCAAAAAATATTTGTGTGACCCTGCTTTTTTTTTTTTTTTTGAACTTTGAATTCGAATATTGACTTATATGTTCTGTGGTTTCTGCAGGCTGAAACTGACTCGGGTACTTTAATACCTGAGGTTTCAGGTCTTCTTCAGTATCGTGTTACAAAAGATGCTATTGATAAATTCATATCTTTTACATGTACCCCTGTACGTGATGATGGAATAGTGGGTGAGTCCAGAACTTGCAATGGGCAGGAGCGTGTACGTCCAGGTAATGTGTTGGAGTTTTTTTTTAATAATATATACTAAATAACAAAGTGAAAAGGTACATGATAGGCCTAGGATGCGATGGTTGTTGGCATTCAACAAATTTAATCCAAAGAAAGTCTGCAGATTTAAGTGGTTGGCTGCGATGGACCAAACCCACTGCTCTCTGCTTTGTTCGGGTAACAGGTTATGTTAGCCTGACATTGAAAGCCCTAATAAGTTCTCATTCACTATTTGGGATAACATACTTGTCTTCTGCAACTCTAAAGAAGATGAGCGATGATGCGATTAATGAAGTCATGGGTTGGGAACTTGTGAATGAAGGGGAATTGAAAGGGGTGGGTCTTGGTTGGGATAGACAAGAGTATTTTGTTGATTGAAGGTTTGAGGGATTGAGGAAATCTATGGAAGTGGATGTGGAGTTTAGAGATGCGAAAAAGGAATTGATGGAAAGTAGGTTTGGTATTCTGCAACATATATTATGTTGAGATAATGTTGATGACGGATTCTTAAAATTTAAAGAAACCTACTTTGGTTTGGACAATGATAATGAATATGTGGACGGTGAAAATGGTAGTATAACAGCAAAGAGTTCGACAGTTCCGAGGGGTCTAGGGTGGTAGAAACACTACTCGATGTTGGAGACCTATTTGATGAGCACATAGCTTTTCCTAATGAAGAGAAACTGGCATCCGCTAAGTGCTCTAGCTCTTCTTTGGTGCATTTCAGTAGTAGTTTCGGATGGTGAGGGTTGAGGAGAGTAGGGGTTTATTGTGTCTTTGTCCTGTTTTACCTTATGCTTCTAATAATCGCTTGCTTCTATTAGATTATACGCAGAGAGAAGTGTCTAAGGATAAACGTATTAGATCTAAGTCATCACAATTAGGGAATCCTAGCAATAGGATTGGTAAGGAAATGAATACTCTTATTGGAGCTACTGGTATTCTCCATGAGGAAAATCAGTTGCATGTTTGTAATGCTTTGGGGCTTCTTTGAATGGAAAGTGTTTGAAGGGTAGAAATGAGATAGTGGATTTGAGTTTTGAAAAAAGGGGGAAGTTAGGGAATTGTTGAGGGATTTCTTGACTACAATTGAAATGACTCTTGTACCTTTTAGAGGGGAAGGTACAAATATAATAAAGGAAAGGGTATTAGGAATAAAAAGGGGATGAGAGAGGTTAAAATTTTGAAATTTGGTGTTAACTATAAAGGTAATAGTGAATGTAGTAATTTTAGGGGTAAAATTTTTTCTTAATGAAGATTCATAGTGTTTGGTTGGGCAATAGGAAAATAGTAAAGGCTATTCGGGAGGGTGGTCGTTAAAGGCTTAACGCTAATGTTGTGGTTTGGGCGGTCAAAATTCAACACGACATAATTAACTGACACGAATTAAGCGGGTTTGAGTGAGATCTTAACGGGTTTGAGTGATAAACGGGTTGACACGCCAAACATGTTTAATAAACGGGTCGTGTCTGGGTGAGACTGTGAAACCGTTTATCACACGTTTACCCGTTTAATAAAATTAATATAATAATAAATTAATAATTATTTAAAAAATTAGTAAAAAAAAAAGAAATTAATAAAAAAAAAAGTAAAGTAGTAGTTCAAAGACAAAAGAGAAGAGAGGAGGAGCACTTCAAAGACAAAGGCAAACCAATGCCTTTTGTTTTTATCCCACATTGAAAAATGAGGGGAGATGAGGAGGTTTGAGTTGCCTATAAAAAACAATGACCTCTTGTGTTTTTTTTAAGCCTTCAAGTCTTATTTTTATGTGATTTGACTAAAAATTTCTTTTTTTTTGAGATAAGTGCAATTGGTAATAAAAAAAAAGTGGAGTATTAAAATTTGTTAATATAATTTTTTTAAAATTAAACGGGTTAAACGAGTCGATGTCGTGTTACCCGTTTATTAAATGGGTCGTGTTTGTGTTGAGATTTTTTACCCGTTTATTAAACGTGTCGTGTATGGGTTTATATATTTTCTACTCGTTTAACTCGACACGTAACTGTTTAATCCGACACGTTTGACACCTCTAGTTGTGGTGTTACAAGAGACTAAGAAAGTGATAGTCTAGGAAGCACGGATACTCGTCGGGAGGTCGTCGTGGCAATGTCGAACACGTGTCCGACGGTCGGATACGTGTCCGACACATGTAGAAGTGTCCTGAACAGTGGTTGTCATTTTTTTTTGTCGGATATGTGGGGGATATGGCAGGGTACGTTTGTTATTTTAAAAACTTAGGGGGGTCGAAACAAAAAAAAAAGGCCAAAGCTACGTCGTTTTGGCTTGAAAAGGAAAAAACTAAAGCGTCGTTGATTTGTGAACCGATTCCAATCGACATTTGGTGTGTTCGAGAGAGAGAGAGGAGAGAAGAGAAGAGAAGAGGAGGAGCTCGAGAGGACCAGAGGAGGAGAAGAAGAAGGAGAAGGAAGAGGAAGGGCAACTCACTTGCGACAGCGATCGCGCTCTGTGACTGCGATCTGCGACTTGCTTCTATTTTTTTTTTTTTCAGATCTACTACTACTCTTACCTCTTCATCTTCTGGTCTGTGTGGAGTGTGAACTTTCAAAAAATTTGATTAGGTTAATTTGATTGGGGATTTTTAGGGTTTTCAAAAATTGGGGATTTTTTTTTGGTCCGGTGTTGTGTTACTTGCTGCCTTCGGAATTTTTTTTTGGTCTTGGTCATCTGTGTTGTTGCTTTTCTGTGCTAGTGTGCTGCTGCCAACTGGTTTTAAAAATTAAAAATTGCTTTCCTAACTTGTTGCCTTTTGGTGCTGTGTTGCTTGCTGGCCGCTGGTCTTCTCTTTTTTGTTGTGCTTTTGTCTTCTCTTTTTTTGTTGTAATTTCCTAGCTAGCTTTTTTTTGGTCATCTGTGCTGCTGCCTGTTGGTTTTGAAAATTATATATATTTTTTGAATTTTGATCTATTTCAATTTAAGTAATGTTTGCTATGTCTTGTTTGTTATTATTATGTTGTTATATATATAAAAATATATATAATTATTTTAATTAGCCGTATTCTCGCCGTACCCGTATCCTACATTTTGGAATTTTTCCGTATCGCTGTGTCCGTATCGTATCGGATACGACACCCATGTCCGTATCCGTGCTTCTTAGGTGATAGTGATTAGATGGGTTGTTTGTAGTTTCTGGGGGTTGAGAGTTTGGTTTAAGGATTGGGATTTATTGCCTTCATGTAGTAAATCAAATCAGGGATATAGGGGTTATATTGGATGTTAGGATAATGTTTTTAATTGGTGATTTTTAAGTTTTTGTATATTTGAGAATTGATGGTGGAGTATATTGGTTGTTGCCTGAATCTATGGGCCTAATAAATCTTGGTTAAGGAGGAGTTTCTGGGGAAGAGCTGGCTGGTTTTGTATGGTTGTTTAACATGAGGTGGCGTTTAGTGGAAGATATTATTGTAGTTAGATATGTGACTGAGAAAATGCAAGGGGAAGGCTGACTAGAAGTATGAAGGGGTTCAATGAGTTAATTAGGGAAACTAATCTGCAGAAGTCACCTTTGAGTAATGGGAGCTTTACACTAACAAATTTTGGAAATAATTGGTTTTGCAAAAGGCTAGATTGTTTTTTATTTCATTAGAATGAGAGGGCTGTTTTTCAAATGTTAGACAAGAAACTTTAGTTTGAGTCGTGTTTGACAAGTGTCTGATTACTCTGGAATTGAGTGCAATGGGGCCCAACTCCTTTTAGATTTGAAATTATGTGGGTGCAACATCATTATCAATGAGTATTTCTTTTTTGGATTGAAATTTCTTTTTTTGTTAAAAGAATGTTATGCTAATATCACAAGGCTTGTTTCGTCTGATGTAAAGAGCCAACGAGGTGTTTGCCAACTGTCCAACATTTTGGATTTTATATTTGAAGCTATGGGTATGTGCAAGCAATGTCAGGGGGACCATAGTATGCTAAGAAAAGCGGGAAAGAGAGAAATAGTGCACAGTAATGACAAATAGCACGAGAGAATATAAAACCTTACAAACAAGAAAGAGACTAGACTGTGCCTTTTGAAGTGTTCAATCTTATCATAATGCACTTATCAATCTTGGATGGAACCAAGAGTATCGAAGAAATTTTGGAATCTGGATGCTCTCTGGCATGGATGCAGCTCTTAGACTGTCAGTATTTTTTGGTTTCGGTAGGGGCCGGTTACTCTTGCTTATGTTCGTTTTACATGAGATGCCTATTTTTTTATTTTTCTTGATGGCGTTTTGCATGTGCTGTGTACTAATATTTTTTCCGGCGGCGCGAGTATCTGGTGCCTGTGGTTTTAAAATCATTATAATGTGTTCTGTTCTAAGAAACAGTTTATTTGTGCTGCTTGCATCCTTGCTTACATTTGGGAGTTGAGCTAGCGTCTGATTCTGGATGTGGAGGTATTTAAATTAAGTGCTGACATAACTTATTATTGTTTAATGCTCCTTGATCATTAGGAAGCCCGAGGTTGCTTTCTCTACACATAGTTGGAACTGCTATCGAAGGCACTAAGCTAAGTGTTGAAAAAAAATATTGGGGTGGTGATGAGGGAGACTCAGTTTTCCGCTGGTTCCGAGTATGTTGATCTCTATACTAATAGTGATTTCCTCCTTGCCTGTTGTTGCAAAGCTTGACTTTTCAATGATTATTTACATTACCTAGTCTTACATTATAATTCATAATTTACTGCTACCATAGCTCAATAATGGAAGTGTTGCATGCAGATTAGTTCAGATGGCATCCAAATTGAAGTTAATGGTGCCATTAATTCATCATACATGCTCTCTGTTGATGATATTGGGCTTTTTATATCGGTTTCATGTGAGCCTGTCAGAATTGATTGGGCCCGCGGTCCCATTGTCCTTTCTGAACAAATTGGACCAATTGTAGCTGGTAATATTCATAGATTTTTCAGCATCTTTTGAATAATTTTTTTTTCATACATGAGTTGCATTCTTTCCTATTCTTATATAATGAAGGTCTATTAGCCACTTACACTGATTATGGATATCCAATTTTGTTCCCTGGAGAATCGGTATCACAATAATTGCTGCTTTTGAATAGAATTTTTTATTGCAGGGCCACCGACTTGCCAGTCGCTTGAATTTCTTGGATCATTTATTGAAGGAGAGCGTTTGAGCTTTGTTGCATCTTACAGTGGAGGGTGAGAATTGGTGAACCATTGGCTTGACATAACCTTAGCTTCTACCCATGTTTTATTCTAATTTCTGAATTTGAATCCTTTTATTTTTTGCTCAGTGAAAAGGGGGACTGTTTGTATGAATGGTTTAGGGTGAAGGATAGTGGTGTTAGGGAGAAACTGAATGCTGGTGGTATGTTTTGCCTTTTCAATTCTCAGATGCTTTTTATTCCCAGTATGTCTAGGGACCTGCTAAATAGTGAACTTATTACTTTGGCAGGGTTTTTAGATTTAACTTTAGAGGATGTGGGAGGTGCTGTGGAAGTTGTTTACACACCTGTGCGAAAAGATGGATTGAAAGGGACTTCGAGGAGTGTAATATCCAGTCCCGTTGCTCCTGGTGAGTTGTTCCTTCCATTGTGAAAAATTCACCATAAATGTAACCAAAGTTTAGGACTGTACAAAGTCCATCCTCATAGAAAACTGGTACCAAATTCTGTGATGACCCTACTTGTTTTATCAGCTTATTGGAAATTCTTGGTATGCTAGTTTTAGTATCAGAAGACCGCCTTTTTTCTTCGACTCTGGAACAATCGTATAAGCTGTTTTGTTTGCTTATGAATATCTTTTATTGAGAATAGTGAGTGTATATACTTCTGGATTTTAATCGTTTTTACTATTTGGCCAATGTGGAGTAATTGCTTGCTTATTCTTGTCTAATTCAGTAAATGTATATGGTATTTGAACAGTACTTCTGGAGCTGGGTTGGCTATGCCTGTCACATCTTCGAATTAGTTTTTCTTATTGCATTGCCCATTCTAGAGTAAAATTTGCTTTCCTTAAGCTCTTTGGTGTTAAAATAAAAAATTAGAAATATTGACACAATGATACATTGCACTATAACAAAACTTTCGTTAAGTATTTCCATAATACAAGGTTTAATAGTTGAGTTTTTTTGGAAACGCCAATCTTTTGAGGCATTATGAGAAAGTCAATAAATGTTTTGACTCAGTTCCAACATGCATCTCTTTCCGAGACTGTTTAAGTTATTAACTATTGTGTTGTTAATGACATAGTACTTTGAATTGTTAGTATTTGAAGTAGTCTAATTTATTGTGAAACTACCTTTATACATGCTTGTGGCCCCAATGTCACCGCTAAGTTCTCTCTCTCTCACCAACTATATTGCAAAATTTTGCAATCATTGACATCTTGGACTCAAAAAGCAACAAGAAGGATACAACGTAGTGACTATATGTCACAAGGGATGTAAATAGACAAACAACATAGTTTAAGTCCATCCTATACCCTTTGTGGTGAAACAACTTCTTATCAAGAAACAATGGAGGACATATCTTGAGCCATTCTTGCCTTTTATCTTGTAACAATACATGGTCTTGCTATTAGGACATATAATTCAAAACTATTTGGCAATGAGTGGAGAGGCCCCTTAATTATATAACTAACCTTGGGTGTTCCTAATGATTCGATGTGGGATACAAGCTTTCTTTACACCCTTTCTTATGTGGGACATAGGCTCAAACATAACAAACAAACAAGCAAACAAACATGTACATCAAAAAATTTAAATGGGTTAGACGTTTGGTCCGCTGACCATCCAAGAGCCAACTCTAATACCATGTTAGAGTATCAAAAATTATGAAGCATAGATACTTCATTATGATCGATATATTCGTATAAGATACAATACTCATTAGATACTCAAGGTTATGTATCAAATATACACTAAATGCATCCAATAATAAATATATATATGAATAGTTCACAGATACTTCTATATGCAAATAAGTATGTATATTTTTTAGTTTTAATCTTTACCTCTTCTTTTTGATTTCACATACAATATAATACATCAACAAAAATTCTTGACTTTGAAGACACGAGTATGTTCCAAGTATTATACTTTATCACATGTCCAAAGAGTATAAATGAACTGATTACTCTATAATCTTAGCAACAAATACTCCTAAGCAAACAATCTAGTTAAATCTTAGTTCTTATTCATTTAATTAATTATGTTCACTTTGTAGATGTACTATAGTGAGACGATAGGTAATTATTTTAAAATAAAAACTTGTTAATATTGTTTATTGTTATTAAAGAATCACTAAAAATTATCTCTATTAAGTCATCTCGTAATAGTTTAAATATAAAATATATATATTTATAGTTGTATCCTGGCTGTACCCATATCATATTTTTTGGGGTTTTGCCGTATCCGTATCGTATTATACCCGTATCTCTTATCCGTATCCATGCTTCCTAGATTAAAATCAACTGGCCATGAGTGGGAAGACTCTTAAAGCATATAAACCAACCTTGAATGATCCAAGTTATTCGGTAGGGCATACAAGCTCTCTTTACACACTCACATCTAGTTGATTGATCATTGCTTACCTCCTAATCCCTTGCCCAAAGAAAGTTTTCCAAGGCCTTTTTAGTTTCTCTGCAACACTGGGATGAATTAAACAATGATGTAGCCATGTAGGGATGCTCCTGAATGAGCATGATTCTTCTCCAAAACAAGTATAAGTTGTCTTCTAATTATCTGCATCTCATTTGTTTTTATTGTGGAGAGTGTGGAGCTGCAATTTTTTTAAACGTGTTTAAGAAAGCTTGCTGGAATACTTAAGAAGAAAGGAATTGGTTGCTGTAATGAAAGAACCTATTTTAAACTAACAAATATCTTCAGTTAAGGGAAAAAATGGTGTGATGTCATCCACACCTTTTTGGTCTATGAGAAGTGGTATAGTAATTGGCCTAACCTTGTTGAACAGTTGTAGGTTGGATATCAGTATACCTTCTGGCATGTTCAACAACAAATTCTCCAGGGCTTTTTGTAATACTCTCTCTTACCCACCGGAAAAGTGAGAAAGCAGATAAAATTTATGCTGCTACTAGTAAATATTTTTATTCACCTGAACTCTGAGTCCATCTTTGTATTGCATGAGCCTTTTTGTTAGGCTATTTATTAACTTATCCCCTCAAACTGTTATATATTTTTGGATGCTGTGCTGCTACTAATGAAGGCTTTAGATATGAAATATAAAAGACTTCAAACCTATCTGAGCTTATGTGTAAATCTGTTAATGAACTCCAAGTAACGAAAAACTCTTTGAACATGACCTAGACACAACAAAGTACTTTGGATATCTGTTAGCATTAAGCAGTAAAATTGCTGCTGCTGTGGTGCACCCAAACGCTTCATGGTTAAGTATACTGTGTATAGATCATAATTGTTGCCAGGCTGTATATTATTCATTCCTCGTTTGGAATAGTGAATGTCATTCACACTTAATTCAGGCCTTTATCATTGTGAATTGTGTCACAGTAATCTCACTTTCTAAACTTTTCTATCTACTGGCACATAATTTCTACAACTTTACATGCAACAGCGGGCCCTATGGGTGTGGGGCTGCAAATTCTGATTGCTGTGAGGACAAGGAAGTTGTCCCTCAAAAGACATACTTCGGAGGACAAGAAGGTGTTGGACAATATATTTGGTACAGGACGAAAATTAAGCTCCATGAATCTGCTCTGATGGACATATCGAATTCTGCTGAGGATGTTTTTATATGTAGCAACACTTTGTAAGTTATGCAATATGTAGATTATATCCATCATACAATATATTGTATGATGGATTCCAAGTTGATCTCTCTATCTTTCAAATAAACTTCAGTTAACAATTACTTCTCTGGCAGAACATACACCCCTTCACTTGAAGACGTGGGGTCCTATTTGGCTTTATATTGGCTGCCAACTCGTTCAGATGGCAATTGTGGAAAGCCATTGGTATCAATTTGCGACGCTCCAGTCACACCAGGTAGAGTGCCATTTCCTTTCTTCAATAGGTGCCAGTTAAATTTATCTGTCCACTCATCCTATCGGATGGTTCGTATTGGTCTTAGCAGCTATTAGCTCTTGGACCCACCATTCACACTAATCTGTCAATTATAATGGTTCTGATTTGGTGTTCCATGGAGTCTTTTATAATTAATTCATCTGGATCGCATTGTATTTGGTCTTTTATTACAAATTTCAAGAGGTCGTGTGGTTATAGACATTCTTATTGTAATAGTACCACTTATATGGAGCCTTTGTAATGGTTAATCTTTTTATGTTGTGCAAATAGAGTATTATAATTGGTCCTTTTCCATTGGCTTCAACAGCATCCAAATTTTTTAGTTTTGATTTTGTATCCGTTTTGCTCTTAACATGTCGAAGTAAAATAATGTTGCAGCTCTTCCAGTAGTTTCTAATGTTCGTGTGAAGCAAGTGTCCTCATCTGCTTATTCTGGGGAAGGACAATATTTTGGTGGACATGAAGGATCAAGCTTGTTTAGCTGGTATAGAGAAACGGACGAGGGAACAATCATTCTCATCAATGGAGCCAGTGCTAAAACTTACATAGTTACAGATACAGATTATAATTGTCGTTTGTTGTTTGGGTAAATGTCTCTTCTCTCATTTTAGCTTGGTTGTCCTTGTTTGAATATGATGATTAAAAAATTAAGTAAATGTTACAATTGACTAAAAAAACACTACAGAATGAACATTATTGCTAGAGAAAATATGTTATTCTTTTATAAGTTAATGGAATTTTACTGCAACAGAGTAATAGTTGAAACTTAAATAATTGAATTTTAGAGTTTATGAAAAGAAAGAAAAGAAGATAGTAAATAAAAGATGATGCTCCTAGCGTCCCGATGGTGAGCTTCTTGCTGAAATTGCTCTTGCCTCCCTCTTTTTGTTGGTTACGAAACATTAATAGGAAATTAGAATAATAGGAAAGTAACATAATATGAAAATAGAATAATGGAAAATAATATTCTAACACTACCCCCTTGAGCATAGAGATAAAAAAATGTCCATTAACAAAGGTTACTAAAGGTGGACTGCGCCGATGGCTTGGTGAGAAAATCACTGACTGGACAGTAATATCTCCACGTAGACAATAAGGATGGTAAAACCAAGCTTTGGGTGATTGGTTTAGAGACAATTTGGGGACTTTTGTAATCAACATACT